>JAEUWQ010000212.1:0-23202 GCA_018524765.1 Podaxis sp. AQ799166 | reverse complement strand
CCTCAGTTATCCACAGAGAAGTCTCTATACTTCTCTGGGGATTGTTTGACTATACTCATTAATGAATCTGCATTGTATCCAGTGACAACTTTGTCAATGAAGTTGTCCCCAATGGTGAAACTGGCAGCATCACCAGTTGCAGAGAGTGACTCACCAAGGGTTATTCCCTTGGTTTTGCATTTTTGCATTGAGTGTTTTGCTCAGCCAGTACAGTCATTGGATGGTCAGTGGGACAACTAAATCATGTGAGCCTTTGGAAAAGGCCCCAGGCTCATATGCAACGAAAATAAGTTGATATTATATTAGAACTACTGTACTGGTATATGTTTAGCCATTTTGAAGGGGTATTATGAACAAGAAGCTGGTATAATCTCACAATCAGTCGAAATTCTGGTTATCAGGCCCAAAGACAGTCAGTGGGACAGTCATGTCACACCAGTGGGAATGCCATCACAGTAGCCTCATGATGGTTAATCATCATCATCTTCATTGATGTCTGCATCATCCTCTGGCATCTTTGGCTGTAGAATAGGTTTCTCAAGGCCCTTTTGCTTTGGCTTGGTCCACTGTGGCTTTCAGCTCTCAGATCTCACCACCTCCACCTCCTTCTGCCATTCCACCATGGCCTGCTGGTACTCCTCCCAGATGGCACAGTTGTGCTCCTTCTGAGCTGCCTCCAGATCCTTCCACTCCTTCAATGCAACTGCATGAGCCTCTCTTTGCTCCTTTCACTGGTGCTTTTCCTCCTCCTCTTGCTTAGCCACTTCATTGTTACTGACAACCTTGTTGTAAAATGCATCTGCAGTCATCAACTTTGGCATACCATCTCCAAGTGGCTGATTCCTTGTCTGCTTTCACTTGGTATGCATCTCCACCTCCTCTAGATGGTTTCTGACTTCTTTTACATAGATGTTCTGCAGAACACTCATTGCCTGCATCTTGATCATCTGCTTTTTCCTAAATCCATCCCACTGCTCACTTTCAATCAAAGCCTGACACAATTCCTCTTCAAACTCCATCTGTGGCTCTCTGGATAGCAACTTCATATAGTGTGACTGGAAAGGTGAAATGGTATATGGCTGGAAGAGGGGGACTGGGTCCATGGACTTTGGAGGGGTTTGTGAAACAAGGTAAGACATTGAGGTTGATGCAAGCCCAGAAATGGCTTTCTGGGTGGGTGTGGCAAGGATTTGGGCATACACATGGTGGGGTAAGTCACATCCATCTATATCAGATTCACTTTGACTGTGAGGTGTGCTAGGCTCCATCATTCATGCTTGACATGCAAGTGCATGCTCAACCATGTCAGTCATGATGCAGACTGGTGAGCTGGGGCTGATAGGGAAGGTGGTACAGGTTGAGGTTCACTGGCTTGGTGCCAGGAGAGATTCCAGGATTGCATCAGGGTTGAATGGAACAATTCCTGTAGCACGAAATGCCGAAATGATATTTTCTTTTGATAATGCCTTGAGATGTGCTTTCACATATACTGCAAGAAAGCATTTCTTGTTGACAGGATGTCCATGCTCTCACTTGTAGTTATCCCGGTATTTTGTCCATGCATGTTTCAGAACACTGAAAATGACAATGTCAAGTCTTTGATAGATGTGTGTTGAGTGTGATGGGTAACACAAGACCACAATATTATGCTCTCTTGCATACTCCAAGAAGCCTTGTGTATAATGGCTACTATGGCCATCAACAAGAAGCAGGTGACGTTGACCACCTGCTTTTTCAGTGGTTCTCTGATTGAAATCTTTGATCCATTCAATTCTGATTTCACCATCTGTGTACCCCTTCTTTGAGTGTCCCAGGCTAAGCACATTATAATGAGAAAATCACAAGAGCATGATAAGGTAATAGACTCATGATGCTTTTAGTGGATTATCTTGTAACCAAGATGTTTGGTATGTCTCCCCCTTGTATATGACAGCAGGTGGAAGTGATGTGCCATCTGCACAGATTGTCACAATAATTGTAATATTCTCCCAATCTCCACTGTGTACCACCTGGGTTACACTGGTACCCTGTTCTCCATAGACACGTTGCTTCTGTCCAACACCTGACTGAATACCAGTTTCATCAACTCCATAGATCAACTCCAGTGATTGGCTCTTCTGATCCATCACCAAAAATAACCTCCTTTGCTAACTGAAAGAATGCCTCCTTCATGATAGGATTGGCACACCGAGCACACTGAGCATCTAGGGAATGGCTCCAGCATCCCTTGAGAGATTCCTTGTTCTTCATGACAAATCGGTTCACCCATTTCATCCCTGGCCAATCAAATGAAGGATGACGAGCTTGTATAAGCTATGTTGCATGCTCCTCCAGCCAATCCCTGTTTAGTGGAGACCCCTGCCTAGCACTCGCAATAGCAAAATCCATGAGAATTTTTGCTTTAATATGTGTGACTAGGGATTTGTTGGCATTGCTTTGACTCTGGCTTTTGATACCATTGATCTGTTGATGCAAGGATGATGATATAAGCATGATTTTGATCCTCTCTTCCTTCCAACACCTCTCCATCATCTCCTTGCAGCAGGCAACTAAGCTCTTTGGCTTATGTCTGTCTGGCTGTGCAACTCTGTGGTCATGTTCAGTGCAATAGAGATCCACAGCCATATCCATGTACTTCTCTGTGGCATCAATAATGTTATGTCATCATTTGTCCTGGGTAAGAGCCCTCTGACCAGGCATTTCCACAGTGATTTCGATATCAGAAGTGCAGTTTGCCAAGATTAGAAGCATAGTTTGCCAAGGCTTTCTGGGGTGGCAAGTGCAACAGCTTTGCAAAGCAGGATGTCATTAAACAAATCAGACACACTCCAATTTGGAAGTGCATGATGTGACAGATATGATCAAGCCTCCAGGAAGCCATTCATCTTAACTTCAGGTTTTGAACAATTTGTGACCACAGATGGCCTCAGAATGATGACCATTTTGCTTGTATAATATAAGGGAAGCATATTGTAGCATTACTGTGTACTCAATCAATACCTAAGTTGAGAGCTGCTGTTTTGTAAGGGACTGCACATGATTCCCTCAACCATCATGCCATGGTCAGATGGTTGATAAGAACCAAAACACTTTCATTTTGTAACTGAGACACTAAGGTATATAATTGCAAAAAGTCTGAGGGAAAAAGGTGAAAATCTCAAGTGGAAATGTGAAATTTCCCACTGAGTGTCCATTTCCCACTGACCGTCCAATGACTGTATCTGGTTCTACAGCATGGAGGGCAGCTGCCTCTTGAAGCCCTTCAGCTTTAATATCTTGTTGTTCACACTTTTCTTGGAGTCTGGTGCTTCACCTGACTCCTTTGTCATTTATGGCTGCCAGTTGGTCTTGCAGATGTTGTATCTCTGCTCATCTTGGTGCTGGCAAGTTGTCTCCTTTGGGGTCAATATGAAAGTCAGGCTGTATGTACTCCCTGCTGGGGTGCTCTTCCCCTGGACAATCACTCTTATAGTATCACGAGAGGCAATCAGTGATCTTGTTGCATTCTCCTTTGACATAGGTTATGTCAAAGTTGAACCTTGACATATAGTTGAGCCATTGCCATTGTTGGCTCAACAATTTCAATTGAGTTTTGAAAAACTCAAGTGCTTTATGGTCAGTAATGATGTGGATTTGGTAGCCCACCAGCTTATCCTCCCACTTCAGTAGTGCTTCAAGGATAGCCAACATTTCGAGTTCATGCACAGCATAGTTCTGCTGTGCTGCAGAGAACTTTTTGGACATGAATCCTGCTGGGTGACAGTCCACCCAGCTGGGGCCCTGTCCATACATGGCACCAACACTGGTTTTCAAAGCATTACAGATAACCCATATGGGTTCTCTGTTCTTTGGGTCTATCAGTCAGATCATGGGCATTTTACAACAGATGCATTTGATCATATCAAAGCATCTCTGATGTAACAGTTGCTAGTGGAATGGTGTTCCATTCTGCATTATGGCCATTAACAGGCCAGTATATGCAGTTACATCTGGTAGAAAGTTGGACATGTAGTTAACAAGTCTGACAAATTTCTGCACATCATTATAGTTGTGAGGGATTCTCCACTTGTGGATCTGGGATAGTTTATTGGTATCAGGGTGGATACCATTATTGTCTATTACATGACCAAGACAGTCTACTCAGTCTGCATACAGTTCTACCTTCGACTCTTTGATGTAGAGCTGTTGTTGGTGGAGTCAGTCTAATACAAGCCACAGATGCTGCTCATGTTCCTCCACAGAATTAGAAAATATAAATATATCATCCAGGTATACATGGATGAATATGCCAATGACATCTCTAAAAATAGCCATCATCAATCTTTGGAATGTGGCAGGGGCATTACAGTCCCCTTGCTGCATGATATTACTGATGTATGTCTCCACAATGGTGGAGAAGGCTGTCTTCTCCATGTCCTCAGGTTGGACTCTAACCTGTTCATATGCATTGGCTAGATTGATCTTAGAGTGATATCTTGCTCTAGCCAAATCTTCACAGATCACTTCTTGATCAGGTAGAGGAGTTATGTCTTTTACTATGTTATTGTTTTGCTCCTTTGCATTGATGACTGTATGCAGTTGCCCATCCTTGGGGATGCATAGTAAATGGGCTGCTTGCATGACATTGCAGAGTTCCCACCACCCTGCATCAATGTAATGGTTGAGTTTTGCATGGAACTCCTCCCATAATGACTGTGGACATCTGGGCAAGCAATAGTTATATCACTTGTTCTCCTCAATGAAGTGAATCTCATGGTTCACCTCTCAAAATGGGGGTAGGCAAGATGGTGTTCCCTGCATCATATCATGGTAGTTGCACATCAACTGCTGCTTAATTTGCAGTATATTGTGCTGGTTCTGGTCACCCGAATTATTGGGTGGTTTCTTTGTTTCAAATTGAGCACATGTGTTCTCAATTCATTTTATGCAGTTGTCTTCCATTGGTAGACAGATGACTGTCATACTATGGATATAATCCCTGAGAGACTACTTGGGGTATCTTATCCTGGTGAATTCTTCTGTGTAGACAATATTGTCCACACTGCTTGGGGTGTATCCTGTAGATGGTGGGCGTCCATCTGCAGGTCATTTCATTGACCAGACACCTGATACCATGGTGTTCCATTCATCAGGCATCTGCGGGCCATAGTACCAGTCATACATTGCCTTGATGACTGGTGTTTCAATGAGTCATTTGTGGACTGGTGGTCCTCACTTTTGATGAGCTAGTAACTTGTCTTCAACTGAGACGATAGGGTGGAATTTAGGTTCACTCACATATCATGGATGGGGGAGTTTCTCCCTGTAGTCTTCATCTCTTGTCCTCAAGGGGATCTCCTCAAGGGTATGGGGATAATTGTGGGGGAGTTTTTCCCCAACATGTATTCCACTTGCTTTGGTGATGTCCTCTACTGTCACTCAATTGTTAGTGGGCTCCTTGCCTCCATATAGTCATGTCAACTGATGTTTATCAGTCAAACAATGGCAATGGAGCTGCATATCTGAATTACCAATGGTGTCAGTAGCTGGAATGCTGACTCCATCAATGATAATGGCTTGATTCTTGAAATTGAGCTTCACTTTATGCTGATGCATAAAGGGAGTTCCAATAATCATGTCATAGCAATCAAAGTACAATGAGGTTTTTATAGGCCCAACTGTTAATTCAATGGTTGTGCCATACTTCACAGTGGATCTACTACCAACTGTGCCCAGTTGGAGCATGTGTGGATCTTCTAGTTCACTGACTTTAACATCAGCAATTTGAGCAAAGGCTGGGGCCATTCCAGAGGTCATACTCCCTGAGTCCCAGAGTGTCCAGGCTTCAATGCCATTAACACTGATATATGATGTGAGACATTGCTTCTTGCAAGGGGCAATTTGTGGGCACAATATCTTTCCTTTATTGGTTTGAAGAGTGACTCTTTGAACCCATTGATTTTGAGGCTCATCTTCCTTGGGGTAATTGGTCAGTGCATTCATTTCACTCTCTGTGGAAGTATTGTCAATACTTGCAAGAAAGTTCATGTCCTCACTATCAGATCCATAGTCAGACTCGATGATGGTTACTTCAGCATACCCATCTTCTGAGGCTTGTGTTGATGCATGATCTTCATCAACATCATCTTCCTCTTCTTCATAATCAGACTGGTCATCTTCTGCCTGATCATCATCTTCTTCTCCTGTTTGTGATACCCCATCTTCAGGTATCACTGTGTGAGCTGCTTGAATCTGTGAGGGTTTACCCTTCAAAGGGCACTTGTCTGAGCTAGCATAATGGTTACCACCACAGCAATAACATTTTATGGCATTGGTAGGTTTATTGGCATTGTAGTCCAGTGGTTTACTGGGCTGCCTTGCATCTTGGTGGTTGCTCGACTTGTAATCCAGTTGAGCTGTTTTGTTTTTTGAGTCATATGAGAGTTGCTGTAACTCTTGAATGTGCATTTGTTTTCACCCATTTGCTACCTTCTTGGGCATGAACACCATTCGAGATCTAGATTGATCTCAAATCAGCACCAGATGGTTATTATGCATCAAGGGATCTACTCCCCTATTATTCAGATGAAGAGCCTGATGGTAGTATGATGTCAGTTTCCATTGGCTTTCATATGAGACTGCATAGGTGAGGAACTCATCTAGCAAGTTTGCTTCAGGGGACAGACCTTGATGGAATAGCAGGTCTGTCCTCATGTCCTCAGGTATTCCTTCCAGAAATAACTCAATGAAGGTGTAATCATCAGGGTGCACAGTCATGCACTATGCATTATCTATGATGGAGTCATAGTATCCTTGCACTCCAATGTGAGGGTTATAACAGACTTGTATGAGTCCTTCTCTTGCTTTGTGCATGGATGTAGGTAGCATGAAGTGATTGTACAGAGCGAGGATTGCTTCCTCAAAAGTCCAATTGAACTTGGTTTGATTAACATTTATAATGTGCTGAACAATCATTTATTTGGCCTCTCCAGCTAAGTGGTAAGGTAGAGTATACAGGTGCAGCCTGTCCCTTGCATGATCCATTCCACCTAGACCTTTTAATGCAAGGTCTAGGCAGAGTGTGGATATGAAGTTTTCAAGGTCACTAAACCTTGGACTCCCACTGTAAGGCTCCAGGCCTTTCTCAGTGGGGGGTTTCCTATTTCCAGGCCTGTACCCCTCTAGGAATTCAAAGGGTTGTGAGAGGTACTCTTAGATAGTTGCACTCAATTGGTTGTGCATTAGTCATGTGTGGTTGCAGATGGTGTTTGCAATGCCTGGGGACCCAAAGGTTAGTGGTATATCTCTGACAAGGGAATATCCTCACCTTGGTCTTTCAGGGGGTTGATATAGTTCCTCCCCTTCATCAGATCCTTCCTCCTGATGACTTCCACAACCAGTCAGTGGTTGTGGTACTGCTGGAGGATATACTGGAGGAGTGGCTGGGGCTGCTCCTCTTTGTGTGGCTGTATGTGCTGCAGGTAGTGGTAACAATGGTCATCAAGGATGCAAGGCTCCTCACCTTAGGTCATTATCATCCAAGGCATCCCCATCTACAGGGGTTGTTCCTATGAATTGGATGCCTTGGTCTGGGATTTTTGACCTTCCATACAGTCAAATATCTTCATTCCACATCTGCTGGAGTACCACTCAATCACTCCAGTATTCTGCACATTCTATACTGGGCTTGGATGGCCCAGTTTCAAGCTGTTTTTCTCTTTTGCCTCCACTTGGGTTAAGGTCAATTTTAACAGAGTGCTTTTCTGAACTCTGTATAGGTCTTGGTTGAGTGATAGAAGCATTGGGGATCACCCTATTGAGGGCAGTTAGCACTTGTGTTTGGCTTTCTAGACAATGAGAGTATTTGTCATCATTTTCACCAACCTTTCAAGGGGTGAACGGCTCATCCAAGGCTTGTTGGGTTGAGTATGTTGTAATACTCGACTCTGAAGGGGTTGGGTCTGCAAAGGATGATGTTCCTCTGATTGGTGCATTTCCTTTATCAAGGGTGCCACCATGTGTTGTCATAGGGTTGGATTCAGATGGTGAATCTACCCATGAGAGAGGGTTGTATAGGTGCTCATCACCTGTGTCATCTATTTGTTTTCTTGATCAAGCCATAGGCATGGCTCAATAGATTTCATTCATGGGGGTTTCAGGTTGTTCCCCTTTATGTTGCTTTGCTGCCTTATACAGCAAAGCAAGTCATTTAATTGTTTTACATAGGAGGTTCTTATACATCTCTGATGTAGGGTCTATTGGTATATCCATTGAGCTCTTAAACAACTTGATGGTATATTCTTCTGTGTGGAATTGCAGTTCTGTCCTTCTTACAGGGCTGTCAACATGATTCACATCGAAAATGAGGGAGATTCTTTCTTCAAGTGTATATAATTCACTCGATATTGCAGTGTTAAATTCAGGCGATGGCACCCTGTCAAGTGACAATGGTTGCTCACTCTCCTCTTCTATTGGTGGCAGAGTATGGGAGTTGTTTCCAGCTGTGGTGTTAGCTCCTGTAGTTGGATTCTCTGCATTATGTCAACTATTGTTGATGGGTTCTAATTTAAATAGTCTGGAGAGGGGATAATTTCCCTTTCCTCCATTATTGTCAGTGTAGCTACTGCCACTGGGTGGTGAATCCAACATGTTATCACATCAAAGCTTGTTGGGTGTTGTCATTTTGGTTGCCATATGTATGTGGTGTTTAGGTGTTATAGGGTGTTTTGCTTGTGTGTTAGTCCACTTCAGTGAACTAAAAAAATGTAAAGCTTCAGGCTTTATGATTGGGAGACCTCACACTCATGCCAAATAGTTCAAACCCATATATTGGGAGACTATGTGGCACAAGCAAAGGTTGGTTGTCCCCAACAACCAAAGTGCCCTAATAAATAGTAGGTACAAATATTTGATAGGGTAATGGGTAAACAGAAAGGTATCAAAATATAATATAATGTCATGGGTTATTTGATTTTTGAATTAAGTGTAAGGGTGCACCCTTACAAATATGGCATCTGAGATGCACATGAGTAATCCAACATAACAACAACCCACAAAAATGGCCCATGACTAAAACAATAGCAAATCATCTTAAACTCAGGTTAAACCACAGACTAAGAATGGATTGTATCCTTACAAATATGAGTAAATTTGACAAAAAAGCTATAGATAAAGACCCAGTGATGGATACATAGAATAGGGTTTTAGAAAAAGATGAAAGCTGACAAGAAGACTGGACAACAAAACCTGGGGTTTTAGTGTGTAGTTGATTCTTTGAAATTGAAACCCCACACACCCAAGGAGGGAGTGCATAAACACATTTCCCCAGGTGTGGAGCAATTGCACTGAAATCATGTGATAAATGCACCCTCAAGCTGACCAATGAAGCTGACATCCCACTGAAGCAGTGTTTCAATGGGAGTGGGTAGTCTGTTGTTAGAGATCAACAAGGCTCCACTGAAAAAAAAGGGTCATAGAACACAACAGATTCCTGCATAGTCTTATCCTGGGTCCTTTGCCATTGCCAGATGCCAACCAGTCAAAAACAGGTTGACTAGGAAATTGTGATAGATGGAAGCCAGCATTTGTGATGAGCACCCTGTATTCTCCTGACTGCAGGAATTTATGAAACTGTATATGAAACAAACTAAGCCATGGTATTAAATCAAGTCAGAGGCATACAGAACTCACACCAAAAGTTCCCAAACCATATGACATTGACTCTACCCAAGCAAGAAGCATGGACACCTGTTCATCCTTATCAAGAAGGAACATCCAATGAATCCATTTTTTTGCCCATCTTGCTTTGCTGAAGAGAGCTCATTCAAAAGGCTGCAATGCAGCATTGTGAGACTCAGCAAACTAGATAGTGGCATAATCATACATGCTATTCCTGGACTTTCCTTGGCACAACAATGTTCCAGTATCCTTGTATGTGTATGCCAGTATCTTTGAAGCTATAGAGTAAGAAGTATTGTTGATCCTATTAACCCAAGGACTATGTTTCTGAGGAGATTGCAGTGGGGCATGTTCCCTCTCAGCTTTGTCTTCCTTGTTAATGGTTCCTCAGCCAGTGTCATGACCCCAAGCATCATGCTGACCTCATGTCAATCCTGGTTTGTGACCTTTACCAGGAACAGGATTATCAGTTAGAGCAACACCATGAAGGAGTGACACTATGAGGATACCACAAGGTATTCTGTGACTTCTGCTTCCATGAAAGATTGAGCAATGAGTTGAAGACCTGGAGGATTGGTAATCACCTTGGATTCACCCCAAGCACCCTGACCTGTTCCCCATCCTTGATCATTTCATGGCTGATCCCAACCACCAGAATCCATAGTCCAACCATCCAGTAGAGCATGCCTTCCTCTTCCAGCAACCACCACTATCATGGTTAAGTGCTCATCACTATAGGCAATTGTTGCAAGGGCAAGAGCCCATCTATTATTCCAGAGACCCCTCAGTAGCATAAAGATTATGAACATGACTGCCAGCAAGATAAGGCATGGTAGGACTACACTGAAACACACAAAATGATGTCCATTGACAAGGTGAACAGTCAAGGCATTCACACTCCCTCCACCTCCAGTGGTTGGATCCCTCAAGTCCCTCCACAACAAGAGTGGCAGTGACTCTCTTGGGTGATACCTGAGCCAGGCACTCCCTCCCCTTCATCATCATCTGGGCATGCTACTTGGCATCTCTAGAGCAAGTCCTCCTCAGACATGGAGCTTGATCCTCCTGTCCCTTCCCTTTCTGAGCAGACTACCCCCAAGGCTGCTCCCTCTACTCTTCCATCTGACTCCACTCCCAACAAGGTCAACAATGATGATGGAGATGATACCTTTGACATTACAGTGGCTCTAGACAGTCTCTGTAAAGAAATTCAAGGTCTCTCTAAAGAACAAGTCAAGTCAATGAGTGACCAACACACTTTCACTGCCTTTTGTAAACTCATTGGCTTCCTCAAGACCAAAGGCACATTTCACAACCATACCCCCCCCACTTGGAAATATCTCCCTCCTCCAGGGAGCATTACCACCTTGTTATTCAACACTGACTGAACATGAGGCAAACATGAGTTGTTCCATGGAATGGCTGACTCAGTGATGACAGATACTCAACTAGCACCTGCCTCTCAACTCTCTACCCAGGCTCCAGCACCTCCCTGGCCCCCTCCTGTGATGCCTACTCTACATGACAGGCCCAGACCTCCCTCACATGCCCCTCTGCCCCCACACAACAGGCCCAAACCCCTCTCACATGACATCAAGCCTGGCCCTTCTAGCCCTAACCCCTCTACTTGGTGCAAGCTGTACTTTGCCACTTGGGGTCCCACCCAGTGGCAATTCTTTTTGAGTGTCAATGCTAGTGATCTTGCTAGTGCTCACATCTCCCTCCAATCCCTAGTTTTGTGCTTCAATCAAGCACTTACTTGAGTCAAGTCAGTGCTTACCATTGACTCTGGCTGCTTCCACTCCAGTGTCATCACCTTCTCTACAGGCAGTGTCCCCTCCCAGGTTGACATTGACTCCCTTTCTGCCTCACTTCCATCTGCACTCAAAAGTGCTTCCATCACTCTCCCCATGTCATGATCTTTTATTAAGATCATAGATGTTCCCTTTTTCTCAGCTGATGGGTTTACCCTCACAGCTGACCAAGTCAAGACTGAGGCCTCAGCCTCCTCCTTCTTCCCCTCCTCTGACATGCACCATCTGTGCATCATCCACAACTCTGCCAAGTCTGATACTGCCACTGTATGGATCAACTTGATTGATTCTTAATGTAGCACCCTCACCACCTCCCTCATTAACAGGTGCATCATGATAAATGGTGTGTCCTGTCTCATCAAGGGTGCTCACACCCACACTGGTATACCCCAGTGTCAGTGATGCTGGCATACCCCAGTGTCAGTGATACTGTGTTACAAGGTTTCTTCTTTGCCTAATTGACACCTAAGTTGGAGCCTATCCTTGTAAGGAGACGAGCAGAGGTCCTAGTCCTGTACAGGTCAGTAGGAGCTACTCTGTTTAACCTTGGGTGGCTGTTCACATTGTCTCTAGGCAGCAAACTCATGTAGATTGCACTCTCTGTAGGACAAGATGTTGACAAGAAGCCTAAGAGGGAAAAGCTGATCACAAGGGTGAAGAGTTGTAGACTTAACATGCTACTGATGCTCAAGGACTTATTCAAGTACCAAGAGGAGGTAACACATGTTAAGATTAGACTTGTGTAATCTACATGTCCAGGCATTATACATATACCAAGTCCAACAACTACTTTAGGAAGTAGATCAATTGCAGCATAGAAGACGAATAAGAGAAAGGGGTGCATAGAAAAGGGAATGCATAGGGCATATTACAAGAAGTAGGAGGAGTGCATATGTCATAGGTAAAAGTCTGTGTGAGTGAACATAGTTGATGCGAACATAAATATGTCAGAAGTGACGAAACTTATACCTAGTCCAAATATAGAAAAGTGTCTAAGAAAGGAAGTGGTAAGTTCAATGTTTGATCACAGATCATCATCACAGGGGAAGTATACTCCGTGCTAGTGACATGCTTCGTCTACCTTCTCACACATTTCCCAATCAAGTGTTTGTCGCAACTCAGTAGTTTCCTGCCAGAGGCTGACCATCATGCACTTCATCAAGTCCCAGTCTTTGTAAGTCTGCTCCTCAGTCTCTTCAGTCTCCTCAGTGATCTCAGAGTCTGCAATATTCATAACATGCTGGCACTGGGGTCATCCTTCTGATGCCTGTTGTGCTCATGCACCTAGGTGTCCTCTCTGTGTGGGTCCTCATTCTGAGGCCTCTCATTGCTCCATGGCTGGGTATTGTAAGGGCAACCCCAAAGCAACTCCCTCCATCCCCCCCCCACTTCAGCAGGTGATCCCTGCCCTCATTCTCCCCAGTGCCTCAACTGTTCAGGCACCCACTCATCTAATGACCACCAGTGCCCATACTAGCAACATCACTTTGACCAGGATGGATCCATGGCTGATACCAATGCAATGCAGCCTCTGCTTCAGCCAAGAAAGCCTCTACTCCTTGGGGTTGGGGTTATAAGGGTTAGTCAAGACAAGTGCAAGCAGCTGGGTCACTATACTCAGATTGGACTCCTATGTTTTTGTCTACATACATACTACTTTGAATTTTTTCCTCATGTTGTTTGGGGCACCTGTTTTCTTTTCTTTTCTTTCCTTTTCTCTAATCCAACAGGACTGTTATTGCACACCCATTTGTAGTAGGCTAGTACTATTGCAATAAACTGTAGATTAAATAATAATAATAGTCCAACTGTCTCTGCCAGACATATTCCACCCACTAGCATCCTTTCCCAAAGCACTACCTCTGGCATTGCCACCCTGCCCATCTCCCTTTGACAGCTCACCAGCACACCAATCTTCACTGTTTTCCTCCCATTCTTTGTTACTGTCTTCTTCTGACTCCAATTCCATCTCCCCCACCTGCTATTGACCCCATTTTTGCCAACTCTTTGAGGGTTGGTGATGTTTTGAAGACTGGGCATTGTGCTGGTGTTTCTGTGAGTAGTCATGTCCTGAGCACCCATTCTAACTCCATCCTGCTTCACTCCCATTTCCCCAACTGGCACCTCTAGCACCACTTCTTCTTTTTGACCCTGAATCCCAGCCAGTGTTGCTGCCCTTTTATGCACCCCATGCCTTGGCCTCCAAAGGTTGGGACTGCTAACTCCAATGACTTCCATTTAGAGGGTTGTCCCAGTCTCCAGGTTGACAAGCCTGCATTGCCCAATCAGTACTGTGCTTTGATTCAAGTGCCCCTGGGTTGTAATGACCTGCAGTGGCAGCAGCTTTCTTGATATTCCTGTTTAATGCAGCAGCTACTGCTGCATAATCATCTCTGTTGCTGAACTGATTGATGTTGAAGCCAGTGTGCCTCCTGATCATGCTGCCCATTGTTGCAAGGACATGTGTGGATGGTGCTGTGCATTTGGTGTAGGAGCTACAGGCACCTGAGGAACTGGTGGAACTGGAACAGGTTGAGGATGGGGTTTCAGTGGTGCGAGGGTATGCATATTTTTCTTAGCAATCTCACTAGCAGAAGTGCATCTCACATTCCACATTGCTGCTGCCACTGCAGTGAAAGATTGCAATTTGCTGGGAAGTGGACATTGTTCAGCAGTAGGTGGTGCCAGAAGAATCTGTGTCATTGCATTACTGAGAGGTGATTCCCATTGCCTGTTCCTGGGCATGGCATTGTGATGACTTCTCCAAGTGTGATACTCATGTGGTTCCTCCAGCATTGGTTTCTGACTATCAAAGTCTTTGATTGTTGTTGGAGTGTCAAACATAACTGATGGTGGCTGAGGAGGTGGAGGTGATGTTGGAGGTGAAGATTGCACATCTGTAGGGAGAAGGGGAGGGATGGGAAGAGGCTCAAGACATCAAACTGGTCCAACTAATAGTAGAAGGCTGATCCCAGCTAGATGGTGGATTATCAGGTATGGTCAATTTTTGAGACAATGGCTTCAGAAGCAAATAAGAAATGGGGGTTAACATTACTGATAACATGGTCCAAGGCCAAGAGTCCCTGGGTCAGGGCCCAATGCATCAAGGGTCTTCTAGCTGATGATGGGCATAAAGCATTAACAAATATTATATTCTAGTGGGACTAAACCATAGTAAAGGAATTGGTTTCTAGTGCAGTCAGTAATAAAACTGTTCAATTCCAGGCAAGTATGAATGTGCCATGCAGTCCTTGTTAGTGTAAGACATGCCTGGGTCACTGAGAGGGATGTTTGCACTCACAGAAATGCCATCCATCATAGTCAATTGTGACTGTGGGATTTCTTCTGGAGCTGATGTCTCAGCCAGAGGATAACCAGTATATATCAGGATGGATGGAGTGGGAGTGAGGTTGGCTTTTCTCAAGAGATGAGTACTGAAATGTAGGCAGATAGTAATTAACATGACATACCAGGTGCAGTAAAGTCAGATTTTGAGCTCAAGGCATGATTTCAGATACCTCTCACTGGTCCTTCAAGCTGCTGAAGTTTTCCTTGAAGTTGTTTGATGTGTGCTTTGATTGAAAGCTTCTCCTCCTTGACTGCATTTGTCCTTGCATGTTTCAGCTGTGAAGACACTTTTCACTGGTTCTGTGATGTATAACAGTGCTGTAGCAAGTTATATGGATTAGGAAGGATGCCAGACTTCATAGATAGCTTCATGATTTGTGCAGTTTTGTTGTCTGTCTTTCTGGCACTGTATTACTGTTAGAATAGATTACAACATATTAAATCAAAGAAATGCTTACAGGAGAATTGCTTTGAGTAATATATGATTTACTGACATCACCTTGTTGTCATTAGCATGACTTCCTTTGATCTGGTTTGTGTTACTTGGAAGAAGGTCCCAATGGTCACTCCTCATCTTTGAGAGACAACAATTGAATGATGGTAGCAACCATGGATAGCTTTTCTTGTGATTAAACCAGTCTGAAATCAAATGTACATGAGAAAATAAATAAGACATAGTCATAACAAAGAAATACTTACCTTGGACTTTCTTATTCAAAAGGCTTAGTTCTTCACAGTAGTTCATATACCAGCTGATGTCTTCATTGCTTTCAAGGTAAGGAAAGAGCTGAAGCACTTGAATTATCTCATTGGGGACATGCAATTCAAGACTGAATACACCACTGTTGAAGGAAAGTGAGTAAGGTAAGTACTTATTCAATCCAGTATGAAAAAATGGTATACCAGTCAAAATGAACAGTGCAGGTCTTCCAAAGGTGGAGTAAGACATCATCCAATGTAGAGAGTGTAAGTCCAGATTTAACTGGATTGTTAAGGTGGCAACTGAGGACCATATCACCAAATGCTTGTGCCTGGGCAGCTTCAGCATCACCAATGATCCCAAGGAGCGATGATTGCAGAGAAAAAATCTTGAAGTTGAGTTCCTTCCCAGTGATAAGCTTTACAGCCTCAAATAGACCATTCCACATGTATAGATAGGCTTCATGCATTGCAGAATTGGTCCAAATATGCCCAGCAACTAGTCCTAACTACCATGAGAAAACATATATTGGTAAATGAGAAAGAGAATTCTTATGTTGATTGAGGCTGTTGACCCATATGACAACCTTGAAGTCATTTGTCTCTCCATGCACAACTTTGAAGGTGGTATCAACCATAATCCACTGGGCATTTGTGATGAACAGTGCAAGATCTGGGTGGATAGTAATAACTATGTGGGAATCTTGACCAAATGTATGAACACCATGAATATATCTGTTTGAAACTGGCAGATCATGTTCTTTGACATATTGGTGCCATACACCTACAGACAATTAGTGTCAACACTCAGGTAACAAATTAAAATGAATGTACCTTCAAGGCCAGGACCCTGTGGGAATGTCTTCTTCCATTCTTCAAAGATAATCTTGTGCTGTTTCCAGTTATTAATAAGTGAATCATGAAGCTCCTGGGGCATTTTCCCACCAAGGATCTCCCAAGTGCTCACAGCTACAAAGAAATAATCTGGTATAATCAAGAAAGGATGTATGTGAATGATAAGACTCACCTTTGTCAACCTTCAAGGTTGTTGCTCTAAGTGTGCCTACTGCTTGAACACACTGTCTATACATTTCAGAAGCAGCATGAGGGACCTTCTGCAGCTGGAATATGGGATGGCTATGAGGTTTGCAAGCCTCAGGAATGATAACTGCTCAGAAATCATCATCTTCAATGGGAACAAATATTGTCATCTTTGCATGACACTCGCAGTGAAAGAAGTGCCCGATTTCATGCCTGCCAGCAGCAAAATGGGTGTGTGCTAACAGTAATTTATCAATAAACACGATGAAGAGTAAAGCAGATGACACATATGACATTCCTTCATGTGTGACATGACTGATGGATGAGCAATGAACTTGCAGTCAGCAAAGAAAGACTTTATATCATCTGAAATGCTGGCAGGATGGCCACAGTCGTATAGGGCCTCATTATTGAAAAGCTTCCACAAGATATCCACTTGTACACCACTTGGAATAGACTGGAAGTAATGGCTTGTACTCTGGCTATTCTTGACTTTCCCACCCTTTGAACAACCAACGAACCATGAAGAGCCACCATGATTCTAAAATTACACTCAGTATGATAGACAGGAGAGGAGAGACTCAGGTGTACACACCTGCCCATAGAATTTGCAAATGACTGGTACCCTGTTGTATATCATACCTTCGGGCAATTGTCAATCACACACATCATGTCTGATAGTGCGATACCACCTTTAGGATCTATCAGTACTGAAATACTTATGTGAGTTTACAACACATATGAGATTGTTTTTGCAGTCACTGAGGCTGCCTCTCGCTCTCGTGCTTCTTGTATGGCGTTGACAAGGTTCTCACACCCTTGTTCACCCTCATCTAAATCCCAACATTCATACCCATTAAGAAAGTCCAAGGCAGAGAAATTGCAGACATAGCAACCATTGCAGTACAGCATCAAATGTCTGCATTCAACCCCTAGTAGTGGATTGAGTACAGAAACAGTGATGGTCTTTCCACTGGCCTTTGAGCCGGTGGTACCACGCCATGAATCCTGACACTGAACATGAGATTAATATTGACAGGGCCATAACGGGTGACGCAAAAGACAGACCTGCTGCTTAATAAATGCATCAATTGTTTTACCATCCTTCAACATACACTCCGGAGTGTTTTCTCGCAAGTCAAGGATGTATGCCACACTCTCTGACTCCGCCACTGGTATAGGCCATACTTCTGGCACCACCGTGATGTGCTTGACGGAGCAGACATATGTACAAGAAGTGATCTTGATGCCAGGTGGAGTAGAGGAGCATTCGTCCTCATAGATCATGGACAGGTTGGTAACTGAAGATGACTGAGGAGGTGAAGACATAGTGAAGTTGCGAGGATATGTGGGAGCACTCTGACGATTTCTTCAGTGCCCAAGCTCTCCTTTATATGCACTGAAAATTCTGTGCATACGTTCATGATTTTTTGCAGACTACTGCTTGCAAAATGTTAGAGTTGTTCGATGAACGCCATCGAACGCCCTTGAAACTTCCTACTGTATACAATTCAATTGGTATACTATCAATTGCATATTCACCGTGGGTTGGGTTCAACACCCAGTATTCACTCCAGTGCATTTGTAGTGGTCCAATCGAGGGCGTGGGTTGGACTTGCTGGCACGGTCAAATGTAATTCCACTCTATATCCTTTACTTATGAACATTCTGACGGTAAGCATATCAAATACTACCGATATCGGGACGCATTACAGGCAGGACTGGTGTCTCAGATATGACGCAGCATCATTGCACATCGCGTCGCACTGAGCCATTTCTACTTTTAGATTGTTATGTTTGGGTCTTATACTTATAATAATAATATAATTATAATACACCCAAACACATCGGGACGGCTGCAGCTAACGGCGATTGACGGTCTAGTGCTCGGGGTGAAGTAACTGATAACGGTCGAACACGCCGTTATCTGGTCAGTTCCTATTCGGTTCCGATGCCATTGTCTCGAAAATTGTCACTATTGCCGTTTCTTCCCACGCACCCGAACATGAATTGACCGGCTCGTGGTCCAGAGCATCGTGAAGAGGAACTGCCCGGTCATCCAAATATTGAGACTGTTCTTGACCATGCACATATGAACTTTTGTCGTGACAATGATCCTAAGTAGAGCAGCCTACACCTAAATAGCCTAACTTGCCACCTTCCGGGCCACTCGAAAAGCCAGTAAAAATCCGTCGTGACGTCATAAGTATTTTCGAGCGGAGCTCAAACAACGTTGTTTAGAACCTTTGACGTCGGGGGCTTCATGTAAAGACCGATTCTTCACTATGCCAATTCCTCTCCGAAACGTCCATGTTTATAGTTCCTCAAATGGCGTCGAAGTTGCTGGCGAGTTGGACAGCATTTTACCATCACATCCTCGTGTTCAACAGTTTTTTCAGGCTTCTATCAGCATGGAGGAGTTTCGATTGCCACTTTCTTCAGTTGGCTCAACGAAGTCCTCGTCATCCGTGAAGAATGGGCTCTCTATCCCAGCAAGTTCGACAACAATCGCGCCGCTGATGGCCCGGCCCTGGATAGTACTAGCGATGACCCGCTGCCGCCTGGACGTTATGTCATACGTACCCCGGCTCCTTGTGAGATTCTACGTGTCTTGTTGTTCCCTCTGCCCATGATCTTCTTATAGTAACATCGCAAATTTTGGTTGGCCTTACGTCGGATGTTCCCCGGACGCGCGCATACTCGGTTAACAAGACCTACACTCCACACGTCCGTTTCTTATTATTTGTACCTGCGATATTTGCTGACCATCGTACTAGGATACGAAATTTGTGAAGCGTGTCAGAGAACGCGATATGCGTTGCTGTATTACGGGGCAGGAGGTCGTAGCCGACGACTTTACAGGATTTGAGGCTGCTCACATATTTCCTCTTAGCGAGACTGACATTGTAAGCTTCGTAACTCAATCAACGCTACGTTGTGCTGACTTGCCGCTGAAAGTGGAACGATAACAACTACAAACGCTTCATTGACGACGACCAGATCGTTACAGGGCTCGAGCTGAACTCTGTTCAAAATGGCTTCCTTTGCTCCTCGACGGAGCACCGCATGTTCGATGATTTAAGTGTTGGTGTGAATCCTGACGTGAGAATCAGTGTCTTATGATGTGGGCACTGCGCTAATGCTTCTGCAGGATGGCTTCCGAATCTATGACTTTGTTGGTCGTGACCCTAAGCGCACGCCTCATGGACGAACGTTCTATCGCAACCCCGGTGTCTCACAACGCTACCTTCCTTCTGCGGACCTTCTCAGAGACCATTTTCGTCAATGTGTCCTTCGACGTGTCAAAGGTGCTGGAGAAACAGATGACCCTGTCCGCCATTTTGATCCTGATATTGATCTCGGTGTGGGAGGTTTCAATCTTGGGGCTGATTCCTGGTGGGCGAGTTCCGCAGGGAAGAGACAGCTTGAAGCTGAGCTGGCAGGTCGTCTTTGGGGGATTGGCGCCTCTCAACTTCAAACGCCTGAGGTTTGAGGAGGTTGTACCACGGCTGTCTAAAGCATAGAAGCAAATTCCCGTTATACATGTATTATTGAGAAATGAAAACTGTTCATGCATATACCCGTGTTTATTCTTTCTTACAATGACAACCTCACATAACTCACAGAACCTCATATATCTACTGATATCTCTATTCCTGCAAAATCAAATCCTTCATTCCATCCTCAGCAGCACGATACGGCTTCTATTGTCATATGACCTGCTTCGACTAGAAGAGAACTAGGTTAGGACCGTTGAGGAATCAAAGCATGACATGTACTCTTCGGGATATCCGAAAGATCGTCTATGGTGAGAAGTGACCGAGCCAGACTATGTACGAGGAGGAGACTCCCTCCGCTGGCTAGGGTGAGCTCAGTCATCTCAATAATCCCGTTCATCGGTGCCCTACAACGGGTGTCAGCCTCCTCACCTACCCTCAAGCGCAAATGAGAAACCTACCGAATCTCATGAGACACGTTAGCCAACAACTCTGAGTTGCTCCTGTTTGCCAACTCTGCCGCCTCCCCCGCAGCTGTGTTCTTCTGAATCACATCATGCAGGTGGAATGGCGCTCAGTCGATTCGCATCTTCAGCGAATCCATCTCGCCACCAGCGTCGACGTAATGAACCGAGTGAAATCGCCGTCCATGGCTGTAGCCGAAATTTGTGCGAAGCCTCGGACTCATGTAAGTGATTAGATTTCCGGCCATGCTATTCACGGATAGCCTGGATTGAGGAACAGCAGTAAAGAAATCAAATTATAAAATTGTATAAACTAATAAAAGACAAAAAGACAATAGATATAAATTATCAAAAAAATCACAGAAATACCTCTAACCAGTCATTTTCTTCACCTTCTGCCATTGCTATGGCTCGACCTTTGCTAATCTCTTGAGCTTTGTGACTAGGTTCCCTATCACGCTGTGACCTGCAAAGAGCTAGAGTTGTTTCCAAAGTGTCAATAATAGTCCCGATCGCGAAGTATCGCCTCGCGACGTAGAACTTGAACAATGGAACTGGCACGAGGTGGTTGTGCGGATTGAAAAGTCGTTGGCGACGTTCTCCAATACAAAAACGGAGGCTTTAAAACACAACCGATGCTCCTGGGTGGAGCTCGTAGTCTTTGATTTCCTGTCTAACAAACTATTCATCTCGTTATAAGGCCCAATAAGTTCAATGATCACTTCAGTGATGAGCTCTTTTAGTCCTACTAGGAGTTACCGCCGAGCGTGTCGGGGTACGCGAATAGGAATGCCTTGTGTCTAGCCAGTCAATCACGAAGTGATGCACGATGATACTGTCATTGAACATAAAAGCGCCCGCACTTCTTTTGTCGTGTCCTTCGAAGGACACATGCACCAGCAAGGTAATTCTTCTACCACCTACACATTCCCACTTCCCTGGGGAGTTCCCAGCCCTATGGTTTCGAGTACTTGTCCTATACCCACACTAAACTCAAGTGTCTGTAACGAATGACTAGTAGAGGGCAATCAATCAGTTAGGGAGAGCCAAGGAGATGAGGTTTGTGAACGAAGCGCGTGTGGTGTGGAATTGATCACACTCAAGGGTCAACCCACGGACATATCGGCGGACCCGTCATTCTTTAGTAGTTAGTAGTAGACGCCAGAATCCATCTGTGCGCCTAGCTGCGTCACAAAAATGGATCGACAGAAAGGGGCGTGCCGCATTATTGACACGGAGACGCCGGACCAAGCATGATTCCACCGCCCACAAATGCTCAAATTGTCTGTTCCTGCTAGACATTCGGGCACGGAAAAGAACAATGGGGCTTCCTGAGATATAACAGCCATCTATCAGCATTGCGCCGTTCAAAGGAGTGCTCATATACCGACTCGATTTCTCTCACACTGCATCAAATTCCTGCCATGAAAGCATCTCTTCGCCCGCCCATTGCGTCTACCATTCCACTGGAAGTCATCGACAACATTGTTAAGGGAGCAGATAAAAGCGACCTTGTAAGGTTCTCGCGTATCTACCCGACATGGACTGGTCCTTGCCAGAGGGCACTCTTCTCCACTATGTGCGTCGACCCGACCGAGTATCACCCGGTTTACGGTTTGGAACTGGATAAGCGAGTAGGGGATTATATCCGGACGCTGGTTTTGAAGGGGTGTGGACCAGGGACACATAACTCTATTGGACCAGTACATCCCAAATTTCCTCTGTTCCTCCGCGCGCTCAAGCGAGTGGAGACCTTGAGGATCATGAGGATCAGCTGGAATCTCCTCTCAGAGGACGCGTTCGGTGCGCTTCTGCACACGGTCAATGGTCCGAGCTTCAAACGCTTGGTCGCCGATCCGAACGACTCCGGGGAGGGGTTCCCATTGGCACTTTTAGCCTTCTGTTCCAACATGCAAGAGCTATCCTTCCAGTACGCCGATCCAAGTGGCCATGACGAAATCCCGCCCGTATTTGATCTCCCTCCATTTATGGCAATGACAGGCCGCCTTGACAGCCTAACCAATGGGCGTCCAGGGCAGATCAGGGGTCTGTGCCTCAAAGGTTCCAGGACGATGGCCAGGTTCTTGCACCTGGTGATGAACCGAAGTAGTTGGCATAATGTCGTTCGCCTTGATCAACTTTCGAAGCTCCATCTCGCCTATGTGGAAGATACGCTAGAACAGGGGCCCCATTCTGATACCAAACGCGTGGAGTCCGTCCTCGAGTATTGCGGTGGCCGTATTAAGGAATTGCACCTGCAGTTTGAACGAGATGGTGAGTTTGACGTTCTGGGATACGATTCAAGACTGACGGTAACGTTGGATAGACGAAGAGGCCATGGGCTACCACATCGCATCCAAGGTTGTTCAAGGTCTGAGCGGCCTTCGCAAGTTGATGATGTCGTACAGTTGTCCGATGGCTCAGCCATTCAGACTAGATGTCGCGAAGGACTGGCTATTCCCGTTCCTAAATGACCTTCCAAGCCCAGGTCAGCTGGAGGAGCTTCGCATAGCCTGGGACGTTGCACATACGTCCACGGTGCAGTACGTCGAGGAGCACATGACTGGTCGATTTGACGAATTTTTTGAAATCTTGGAAGGTTTGCTACGTCGGCGATTCACAGGGCTCCGACGGCTCCGTGTTCGGATTTCACCAGTATGGGTTGATATAGAGGATGGGGCA
>JAEUWQ010000209.1:0-48693 GCA_018524765.1 Podaxis sp. AQ799166 | reverse complement strand
AAAAAGAGAAACAGGATGTGAGAAAGGCAGTGTGTACACTCAATGGACAACTTCACTTACAGCCTAGACAGGGAAAAGGAGAAACAGGATGTGAGAAAGGCAGTGTGTACACTCAATGGACAACTTCACTTACAGGCTAGACAGGGAAAAAGAGAAACAGGATGTGAGAAAGGCAGTGTGTGCACTCAATGGACAACTTCACTTACATCCTAGACAGGGAAAACGGAGAACAAATAAGGAGAATCCATCATTTCATGGACATGAACCTACCAATTTCACAACAACTATCATGTTGCGGAAGTCAGCAATATCCCTATCCCTATCTGCTTGTCCAACAGTGCCCATCATGTGATCTCCTGGTCTAAAACGCCGTTTGCAATGTCGGCTATCCATACATGTGCCAATAAGTATTGGTACAAAAAGTGTCTAGTGCGACATACCACTCTAACCAACCCCTATCCTTCATCACACCAACATTTGTTTCATAACACCGAGGACAGACATTCCTCAGATGCATAGCACCTGCTGTGTCCTCTGCCACCTTCTTTACAACCATACTCATCACAAGCCTCTTTCCGATTTCTATGACGGAGCTCCATTCCCCAGGTCCAACTGTCAACATACCATCTTCAGTGGTGATGTGATAGTCACGTCGTCCTACATGCTGCTCTCCAACCGTTCCCTTAAAGCGGCGCATCAACGTTTGATGAAGCTCCTGTTCTTATACTTGAGTACATGAATGAGCTCCTTCATCAACACGTACGTCGGGTGAGATGCAAAATTCTAATGGTAACTGCATTGTCCTCCCAAATGCATCCTCTAGTACCACCGCATTTCCACTATCATATCCAACAGATGGAGGCAGTTGTCCTTGTACTCGCCCTATGGTGCGTAGCTCGTTCACTGCTACCAGTGAAGCTGCAGAAGCCTGCTGATTCTTGTCTGCATACTGAGCACTTGCACATCTGTGGATGCAAAATGTACGAAACATGGTATTAGCAAAGTTAATACAAACAATCGAGACCTACATATGCAGCGCCATCAAGGATAGCATGATTATTCGTTGACATTCAGCAAGGCGGGACCGGAAGCCTGCAACCTTGTCAGGCATGACGAAGGCCCATTTAAGCTTACTGAAAAAGCCTCGTAGTCCGCCTCTATTAAGGCGACCCTCATACTTGCTGATACATTCCTCGAACTTCTGCAGCAATTCGCGACATCGACGTGCTTCGGCTTCAATATTCTCGACCTCCTTTCCACTCAGAGGAGTTTTACGGATCGTATCACTAACGAATTCGAGGGTGCTATTAAATGCATTCAGCTCTCCTATCAAGCACTGACACTGGTGCAACGATCCCGCGCCGTTGCTAAGAGCTTCGTGGATTTTGAAGGCCAGTTCTGCAGCAGCAACTATATCGCCAAAGGACTGAGGGACAATGGGAAGCATTGGAGATGCGACGATGAAGGGATTCGAAGAAGAGGAGAGCGTACACTCACAGTCCAAGACCCTGAAGTGCATCAAACAGGTTATATGGCATACACGAGGCAAATGGACACAGCATTTAACTTCATCAAACTTTGCTTGACAGGGCGTGGAAGTCCCATAGCACCAATCCTTCGGCTCACTGCCCATCTAAACCGCATACAGTACATCCACTAGAAGATTCATTTGCATCGTGAACATCTACAATGGGCACAAAACTGGTGCAAGCTATGCCCTGAACCCAAGTGTTGTCTGATCAATCATTCTGTTTAATAAGAAGCCTCCCGATAGGCCTGCAACCTCACGTACCACGAGTGCTTCAGTAGCAGCCCACTCAATTCCCAGCTGCAGTCGTCCACGATCAATGCTGTGTCTTATGCTGTGCTGCCGGTTCCGATCCCTCCTCCGACATCTTGATAGTCCCCCATGGATAGCCAGAATCTCAATATACCTCCACCGCTAACATCAACCAAATCTGGTATGTCCCGCATTTGGTCAAAAACATGGGTTTGACGTCCTTCGTTTCCCCAAACCAGGTCCCTTATATCCTTAAAACCTCATCAGTTCATTGCCAAGTGCCTAGTTTATAGGTTGAACGTGCGTCGACGACCCCGCAAGACAGTTAGAGTGGTTCTTCTACATAGACGCCCTTCCTGGCTTGTATCCCCTCTCTTATCGGATTTAATGTGCGCTCCGTGCCAGATGTCCCAATAAGCTTTAGTTCAGGAAGACCTG
Organism: Podaxis sp. AQ799166; assembly: GCA_018524765.1. Classification (NCBI taxonomy): domain Eukaryota; kingdom Fungi; phylum Basidiomycota; class Agaricomycetes; order Agaricales; family Agaricaceae; genus Podaxis; species Podaxis sp. AQ799166. The sequence goes on along the minus strand of JAEUWQ010000209.1, from coordinate 46,475 downwards.
GGGATCACCGCCCATCTAAAGGCAGACCCATGGAAGGTGCAATTTCTGATCCCTATCAACATATCGAAGACAAGAATCCCAAGACAATTCAAATTGGTGAACACTGATAACCTGCCACTAATCCGAGATAACAACAAGGTACGAAGATGAACCATGAAACCAGAGAATTCACTCTGGCAACATCCCAAGGCTGGGCGCCCGAACAGATTCATGCTTTCACCCGTAGCCGACCTCAAATGCAGAGCAGAATCTCGCGAGCCAGGTCTCAGAGACTCGCGGGTTCTCGATCTACCACTAGAAGTAGATCCATCTCGTGTCCGAACAGGACCTTCGTCAGCGGCTCGGGCATATCCCGCAGCAGATGTCTTCGACCCGACAGACGGAGAGACGGGATTCGGCATCCCAATGTCATCAGGCAGCACTCCCAACCTAGTGTGTTCCCTGGTAGCACTACTCCCATTAGCGAAGGTAGAGTTTAAGTGACCCGAAGCTACTCTGTTTGGTGTCACTGTTGGTAGATCTGAGTGTGAAAGGGGGGTTGAGCTCGTGATTTGACACGAGGTCCGGGCGGGCGAACTTGAATAGAAGAGCGTTGAAGAACCCGTATAAAGAAGGTAACACTGGCGAACACAGCTGCAGTTGGAAACGCATTATCCCTGCTAGACAGCAGGGCAGCCGAGTAGTTGCAGCGCGTTGATGGTGGATGCTGTGTTGAACTCAAGATTAAATAAACTTCCAAGAGCAATAGGTTTGCGATTGGTTTGTTCACCCCCTCGCCTTCAACGTTTGAGCTTGCTCCTAGTTCCATTGTAATGTGTTCATCGTGCTTGTTTCTAAACAGGTTCCGTTCGCCTTCAATAATGAGAAAACTGGGCATAACAAGGGCTATCATCCTACATACGACTCGTGTGACAAAGGTGGTGATCCACATCCAGAGGTACTCGAACACAATGCGCTCAATTCCACACTGGCGAGATCCAACACCCTGTATAGAATGCATTAGTTCGGGGTAGCGGCAAAAAGGAGAATGAGTTCCTTACAATATCCAGTGTTGCCATAGTGGGATTCCTCGTTCCCCCGATTTGATCCCATTGCCTATTGCCAATTGCCACGACTAGGACAACGAGGAGACAAACGCCGACCGAGGCTGTGGAACTAGTGCTTCTTGAGCCGCGCCATCCAAGCACGAGCACCAAGAATGTATCAAATGCGATGAACTAAGTCTCGTCAATATGCTGTGTCTCACGTCTCGAGATTTTAACGTACGAACGAACTAGGGGTCGAAGACAGTCAGAGTTAATATCCGACACAGTGGCACGTCCATGAGCAAGAAGTATTATAGCTGTGCATAGTACAGGGGTAAAAGGGATGATAGTTCTATCGGCAGATGACAGGATGGTAATGTCGCACAGCCCCTAAGCTTATTGTGTGGAGGTTCTGAGTGTGAAAAACGCTCTTGTTATGGATGAAAGGCAAAGGCAGTCGTCTCTAATCTCCCTCGTCAGCTATTGTCGCGAGCATATTAGTTCCAGAGGGTTATGGTGACAGCAGGTACCAAGGACAGAAAGAAAAATGGAAACCAAGGAGATTCACCGGATATGGTCGTAAACAGCCGTTTCTGACATAGGCCAGTCAGAATCCCAGCTTGTCGGGCCGTGCATATGAAAGATGCCGAAAGCCGCCGTCTGGCATAAGTCAACCATGGCAAGTCTTAGAGTCCTGTATCGTCTTCCCGAACACTGGAGCGATCCAACCACAGCCACATCGGCAAGATCGTCGACTTTGAGTGACTGCTAGTTCATGTCCGTCTGCAAGCAAGTCCCATGAAAGAATGAACGGAGAGACCCCATGGCCACGAAGCGTTCAGACAAACGGCCCCGGAAAAGACTGAAACTGCTCGAGCGAAGAGCCACAGAAGTGCGGATCATTATATTTCTCGTCCTGGGAGGCCGGAAAGAATGAAGGAGAGCGTGTAGACATGTAAGGAACACCAGCCGTGAGTGTTGGGTAGGAGGGCAGCAGGCTGTAAGTGCCCGAGATCCCCAGGCAATAAGGCCAAAGAAGAATGCAGCCGGTTCATCCCGTAGTGCGTTCTCTGATCGCTCACCCGTGCCGGAGTTTAACAAAACTGGGATCGGTGGATGGGACTTTTATAAAAAAAGCGGCCGAGAAGAATCGAGGGGTCTGTACAGAAAAGTGGAGTGGAGGGAGTGGGCATGCCAACAGAGCGCTCCGACATTGACTTGACGGCCGGAAAGATTATTCCACTTCATACTGCTGTATGCATAGACTGAAGGGGATTGGATTAAACATACAAATGAAGCTAAACGAGCAAAAAAGAAAAAAAAGAAAATCCATCATCCTACAAAAAACTAAATCCAGAGAGCAAAAGGGGGTAACATATGTGAACAATTCGAGTCCACGATTAAACGAAAAATCGTTTGGGTTTATCAAAAACATATCTAGGATTTCTGCGGAGGCAAAGGCGGAACAGCAGGAACAGCGGGAACCTGACTAACAGGTCTATTCCCTGCCGATGCAGCCCTCTTCGCCTTCCTCTCTGCCAGCTCTCTCGCGCGTTGTTCCTGTTCAGCCTGCATAGCAGCCGAAATCTGCATTTGCTGGGCAATAAACTCTTGTGTCCTTGGTCTATATCACATCATCAGCAATGTAATCAAGGGGTAGAAAAGCTTAAAGGTAACGTACCTCATACGGAGAATCCTCATAATGGTTTGCTCACTCGTCGGTTCCTGCTCCTCCTTTTTCTCCTTCTTCCTCTCTTTAATAGTCCCAAGATTACGTTGCTGGTACACGCTCTTCGCGCGTTTCTTCATCGCAGGTGCTTGCTTGAGGCTCAGCTGCATCATCCGTACACACTCCTCCATTAAGGCGTCACTAAATGCATCCATCAATAATCCGTCGAAGAGGGGGTGCTGGGCGCTCCTTACGTGTGCCAGTCATAGTACAACCGAATTGACAAAATGTCACGATACTTCTGGTTCTGCAACAACTCGAGGGGAACAGGACCTTCACCACCGGCATAGAAGTAATCCCTCAAGAACTAGAAATTCTACCGGTCAGCAAACCAACGTCATTCCCAGTCACGAGTACAATGTACCTTCAACCATTTAAACACAATATCCACCTCCTTATCACTCAACGGCTTCATATCACTCGGCACATCCGACAAAGGCGGGATCAACAACCCTTCAATCACAGTCAAAATCTCCTTCCACACTCTCGTCATCACCATCTCCTTCGCCGTGTCACTCAGATACGTATTCAGCGTCTGCAAGTTCGCATCAAAGTAGTCAAACAGCGGTAGGATCGCCTGTTCGATTTCCACATCCGTCAGATCCTCTGGTCGGACACGAGGTTTTTCGGTTGATGGGAGTGGAATTTGAGGGTCGGCTGATGCCGCACCAACGGCGGAGCGATAGAGTGCAGTTACGTTGCCCAAGGCTCTGTTATAGTCCAAACCCTGTTCACGGGATTTCAGCAGGGCCTTGATGACACTTCGAGAGAGACACTGTTGGATGAAGGGTGACATCTGTGCCACAATCATCAGACAATCATAAGCTAAGAGCATACATGAACACTCACCTTGTCAATGAATATTCTCAACATGTCTGCTTCAGCTCTCTTCAAAGATCGGAACGCTCGACCAAAGTAGAACTGAATATCATCTTTCTCTCCCTCCATGCTCACTCTGACCAGTATCCGCCCTTGAGTGTCCAGATCCATCCACAACTCGTGAGCCAACAAATCTCCAAATCGTCGAGGATCAAGGCACAAATACGCCCTTCCAACGATATCATGCTTTCCAACCAACGCTCTATCACGTACGCTGACCATCAACCACAGCGGTTGCTCAACCGAGATATCGAATGTTTCGTCCCCTGTAGATGTCTCATTAGCCGACGTCGCAAGAATGCAACAAAACGTATAACCACTCACACCTCGGGTTCAAAGACTCATAAATCGTCCTCGTCTTCGCCAGCCTCTTCCCTGTCTCATCACTCAACGTCACAAACGTATCCAACTTGCTCGACGGACTACTGTCCAATGGCACCAGATTCTCCGCAATCACAATCTTCACCGAGAACAAAAACTTATTCCTCTCCACCTTTTCCGGGATCGGCGGCGCCCTCTTCAGCACCTCAGATACCCTGTCCGCCTGCATCTGCTCGTACATATTATCCAGTAGTTTGCGCGCAGCTTCAATGTTGTTGAGTTTGACGCAGGATTCCGGTCGGAAGTTGAATGGCTCGACTTTCTTTTCGCCTGTGAGTGCTAGTTGACGGGCCTTTTCGAGCCAGGCGGAGGATTTTTGAGGTTGGAGGTAGTCGGTGGGGCGAGGATACATTTCGGTGAGGAAGAGGGATTCAACGCTGCGGCGGTATTGCTCTACGGCGCTGGATATGCTCTAAAACTTCGCATCAGCATCCTAAAGCATCAGCCCCGCAAAAACCTTCATCACCTTTGACAGGTGAGTATAGAACCGAGCTTCTTGATATTCATCCGCCCATTGAAGATCTTGAAGGAAGTTGATTGGGCTCCGGAGAGAATCAAACAGATCGACAATCGAGGAACTGTGACCCTCGGAGCCCTCTGCTTCAAACTTGTCCGCTGCAATAGCCTGAACAGTTATCTCAGCAACAAGCATATACGGTACATCGTAATACCTACTGCTTCAACCCATTGCCCGGTCTTGTTCTCAGTATTGATTAGCCACTGTCGCACATATGGCTCAAAGTACCCTGATAGATTGAAGTTGAGGTCGCCCCTACGCCATGAATGCATAAGCTCACAAAGCACAGAAGTATCACAAAACACTCACTGGGGGCAGAACGCACTATACATATCCAGCATTGTTTTCGTCCGCCTATATAATGCAAAGATATCCTGAATGGGGACATCTGGCGTTGGCCCATTCATGGACGACTCGAACAACTTCTTCCGTGAATTCTCTAGCTCCGTCGTGAGATACGGAACCGCGATCTCAATATACAGAGAAACGATGTCCAGGTGTCTGCCCTCCGCCGTCAGTCAAGGAGTAGTCAAACGAAACTTAGGGACACCCACCCGAACACAGGCTCCGGGAACCTCTTATCCAATAACTTCGCCGCCTTCTCAATTTCATCCGTCATCAACAACAGTGGTAACGCCCTATTCACACCAGGCGCTGCCCGCAAGTCCTGTATCTTTGCTTCATACCACTGCGACGTCACCTGCCGTATTCGTTCTTGAATATCCATCATTCGCGCAGGTATGTCGATATCCGCTCGTTCCAGCAACCCACTATCTCTTATCTGCTCCAACACCCCAACGTACGGGCTGATATCGGACACTTTGAGATTTGGTAGGGCATCCATGGCGTGGTATAGGGAAGAGAGGAAAACGTTAAAGAGACTACCATAGATGCTTACGAGGTAGTCGATCTGGTAGCCCGTTAGCCAGAAACGAGGCACTTGAAAATAAGGACTCACATCCGGAATAGTCCAATCCTCTAATGGCGTTTCGCTCGTCACTTTCAACACACCATGCAATGCCTCGGGTATACACTCCATAGGAACCTCATTCCTCTCGTAAAACTGTCTCACCAAATCCAGGAAACAAACCGCCCTATATGGGTGTCCTATACGCCACCGCAGCGCACACTCATTGATCAAATCCAAATGAGGGGGCGAGAGAATCCCCAAGGAGACTTCATCATTATCATCCACCTCCGGACTAAGCATGATCTCCAAGTCCGCAATTAGGCAATACTCCACGAGGCGTTTATAGTACTTTTTCGGGTTGGGGGGGATGAAAGTGAAGTGATGCCCTACGGGGAGGTCGTCGTCGGGTTCGGTATAATCGCTAGGGTCGTACATCGATCGTCTGCTGCCGATGGATCCATGTCGTGACGCAGCGTGAGATTCGTAAACCGAGGTCGGCCGCCCAGAGTTACCACCCACATAGCTACTCGCCATATATCCATCTGAGGATGTTGATTTCGCAAGTTCAGGGTTTGCTTGGACCATGGCAACCATGAGCTGTTGTAGGTGCGTAGTTTCGAGTGTTTTCCAGTGCTGCCATGCTGCATCGCTTTCAAAATCTTCTCGACGGCCAGGGAATGGGGCTCCAGCGCTAATGTTCTTCAGGCAAGTCTAGAAGCAGTATCTTTAAGTAATGCCCCAACAAATACGGGGAATCATGCCAACCTTGAGATCCGTGATGGCCGCCTACATATCCAACATTAGCTTATCTGCCTCGGGTACATGAAATACAACCACGCACCATTCCAGTAACAGTCCCATTTCTAAGTTTATCCACCTCGGCTTGAACATCATGATCTGACATCTTCAGCAGTCTCGCGACAGTCTTCACAAGTGGCATATCTGCAGCACTCGAACTGACACCCGCATACGCAGAATACACCGAATCCCGATCCCTCGATGTCGAACTCGACTCATACCCCGAATCACTATAAGTCGCGGCAGGAGCCAACTTTGCCGTATACGTATCAAGCCTCGACAACAGCTCTGGTGATACATGATGGACATTCCGCAGACACTCCCGCAGCATCTTGACGAATTGTGCGATCTGGTTGTTCAGCTCGAGTTTCCAAGCATCGCCTGCCGCTAGTGTAGGTTCCTTCTTCAATACGCTCGTAGCATGCGTAGCGAACATGAGGATTAGATCTTCGATCTTCCGGTTTTCCTTCATCTGTCTCTTGAAGCTGTCGACCATAAATTGCCCATAAAACTTGGCCATAGTCCGCCGGACTAGCTGGTCCGAGTATCTATACACCCATTTAGTCTGCCCCGGTGAAATTCCAGTTAAAGTAAACCTTACCCTGGATCCTTGCCCATAGCTATATCCTGCAACTTCTGCTCCAGCACCTTCAGCAATTTCTCCGGAAACTTGACGCTCTTGGAGCCATCTCGGATACTATCAAACATATCGCTGAGTGAGAAATTGGAGAGCGCCGATAGCCTCGACGAGTGTTCCCGTTCCCTCGATTCATGTGCAGGGATTTGCTGTGATTCTACCGGTTTCGGCGATATGATGTGAGCGAGGACGCTGTAGGACAAGGCAAGATCACATATATATAAGAGTGTAGGTCCAAGATTGGGTGAACTTTGCTCACGCTACACGCAACACATAGCTGCGGAGCGTTATCAGCCGTGAAGAGGAATACGACAGCCAGGAAGACACACTCGAACAACTCTTCGTCCGTCACGCGATGTTTTGAAAGACGTTTGCCATGGGCATAGCTGTCATAACTGCGCCTCGACATCAGCTGCGATAGCACCTAGAATATTCAGAGCAGCGGCAGCGATAGAGTCTGTGTGCAGGAGGGAGGCAGGAGTGAAGGAGTAATATATGGGTCGAGGGTCGAAGTGGTAGCGACCGTGAATGATTGAAAGACGTATTGGTTGGCAAGCAGCAACAAATAATGGTGGTCGTCACACAACCTCACAAACGGCCCAGTACATCCGGTCAATAAATCATTAACTTTAAATATCCAATCATTGCTTGTATACTTCGTGGTATGCTATAATAATCGTCAAGAAATTCCTGTCCTCTACAATTCATCATGCTTCCGCTCCTTCTCCGCAGTCTTCCCCTCTTGTTCCGGCGGCGGTGATGACGCCGTTGATTTTGCACCCTCCGCAGTCTCAGTTGCCTTTGCATCCTCCTCGGCCGCCTTCTTCGTAGCCTTCGGCTTCTTCACCTTCGGCACCTTCCTCTTCACCAACTTGTAAAGCTGTGTCTCAAGGACCTTGGCACGCGCCTTCATCTCCGTCGTCTCAATGACCGGGTCCTCGTAAGACTTGACAGAACGTTGTTTCTCTACCCACTCATTGAGCCATGATTCATGCTCTTTCAGGGTCTTTTCTAGGGCATCAAGTTCGTCAGCAGTCCACTTCGATGGCAGGTCGGCCTCTATCTCCGCTGTGAGATTCTGACGAGCTTCGGTGAGGAACATCCGTGTGTGCCAATTCCACTTCTGGCTGTTGTTCAAAGCCTCAGGGAACGCTTCGATCTCCTTGTAGCGGTGGACAATGGGTTTCTCAAGAGTTCTTGGCAAACAGGTCAGCATACAACCGCAGTCCAAACCAAGAAAATCTTACTCAAGGACGATGCGCTTGTCAAGGAATTGCGAAGTTTCGGCCAAATCACCACGCTCAAAGAGCCACTGGAACGATTCGTCCAACTTGGCAGCAATAGCCTCACGCTCAGACTCCTTAGAGCACTTCTTGAAAGGTGTTTCCTGGTTCTCATCGTCCAACAGGTCGCGGAGGCGGTACAGATAGCTCTCGAAAGTGTTACGAGCCTCCTCGCGGCGCGCCTTGACGGCCTCCTCCTGATCTACAGCACGAAGCCTGTCAAAAACTAGCGTTAGCCATGGAACAACCGAATCGGCACCAAGAACGTACCTCTTTCTAGATTCTTGCTTCTCAGCGACAGTCATCGGAGCGATAGTAGTAAACCTGACTTCAACAGTCAGGGGAATAGTGTTCTCCACAGGAGCCTTCTTCTCCTCCTTCTCCTTCACGGGAGTTGACTCGGCGGCGGCGGATGACGATGATGGGGTGGCAGAAGCGGATGCTGACTCCGAAGTTTCAGGAGTCTCCCTAGGAGGGGTGTTTTCTGCGGATCCGGTCGAGGTTTCCTCTGCCGAACTGCTTCCAGCGAAGAATCCCTTGAGTTTTCCTGTAAATCACGTTAGCGATGGCTGACACAGTGGAGAGGGTACAACATACCAGTAATACTATCGTCCTTGATCTCACCAAAGGCAATAGCATCAGAAACGCTGACGAAGCCAGATTCGGAGAGAGTGAGAGTGGCTTTAACGACAGGATCGATGGCTCCGCGTTCGGTGAGGTTGCCAAGAGCCTCAGCAACACCAACAATATCAGCCTCCAACATACGAGTGGGGAAGCCACTGTAAACCCGTCAGTTTTACGAAAGAAAGCAAGCAAATTAGATGCTCACGGCGCAACTGAGGTCCGATAATCCAAGCTGATCGTAAAGTCCTCCTTCCTCTTGAACGTCAAGGTTTTCTTCGTCCCAACCTTTGAACCTGCCGGGAAGATCAACGTCGTAATACTCCTCGGCCTCGCGTTGGGCGAAGTCGCAGCAGCCGCATACGTCGCCTGAACATCGTACACGCCCACATCATTCACCTTGATATTCTTCGTCTTAAACTGCCTGCTCAACGAAGCCCCATGCAACGCCGCGCCCAACACTGCCGCTTCATCCGCATTCACGTTGTATGCCAGCTTATCCTCGCCCACAGCAACCTTTACTGCAGCCTGAATCATCGGTGTCCTCGTACTCCCACCGGTGAAAATCAATGAAGTCACATTGTCCAGCCCAAGTCCAGCCGCATGGAGCGCGTCAAAGATCGGCTGGACGAACCTCGGTTTGAGGTCTTCACATGCCTTCTCAAATGTCGCTCGGGTGACCTTGGTCTTGAAATCGATATCGTGCGCCAGACTCTCCACAGTGGACATCGCCTCCGTATTGGCACTGAGAATAGTCTTGACGCGGTTGGCCTCTTTCCACAGTTTCGCCATACCCCGTTTATCCTTCCTCACATCCTTCTTGTGTTTCTCCTCAAACGTCTTGACCAAAATCTCCCTCAGCCGCCTGTCCAACTCCAGCCCACCGACATCCCGATCCCAGCCAACACCTGCGACGGATACCTGTGTCCCAGTACCATCCTTCTTATCCTTCACGTTCGAGAACCCAACAACCGTGGCCCTAACCGAAGACGCACCAGCATCATAAATAATATGATACTCGGGTGCACCATTAAAGTTCCTCGTCATAGCATAATTAACCGCCACAGCGGTCCCGTCATTAATCAGCGCAAGAGTCTTGAGGCCAGAAATCTCAATCGCATCGACGATGGCATCACGCTCGAACTGGGAGTAGTATGGAGGGACAGTGACGATAACGTTCCGGACTTTTTCCTGAGCGAACGATTCCGCGAGGTCCCTGACGTATGCAAACTGCATCGCTATGAGTTCTTCGACAGCCCATTCCTTTCCACCGCTTTGTCTCAGGGCGACAGTCTTGCGTGCAGTTTCTGCCACGTCCGCTGTGGAGATCTTGGTGTAGAACGAAACAGCATCAGAGTCGTACGGCGCCGCCTGGAGAAGCTTAACGTCTAGGAAAACGTCGCTTGGGAATCTCGAGGCCTACAAATTCACCTTTAATCAGTACAGACGTCCTCTTCAAGTGAAACTGGAAGCACGTACAAGGTTAACAGCATCACTTCCAAACACTCGATCCTCCCTCTTCCACCCGACAGCAGACGGAATCTTCCGCTTTGAATCCTTGTTCAACAAGACATCGAACGGGACTCCAGGTTTCATCAGCGATGCCTTCATAAAATCTGCGCCATAGTCGATCGCGAGCACCGAGGCCTCTACTGCTAGAGGTGCGAGGAGCGACAACACGCTCCAAATTGTCGTAAACCGCATCTTGTTGCTACCACTCTATGCTTCCAGAGGCGTGTGGGGGGTGGGTGAGAATGTGGTCTCCGAGGTTGCGCAATTTCGTTAAAGGGATGGGACCGTATGCGTCTACGGTGCGAAATCAAATATCCGAGCGAGAGAGTGCGAGAACGAGAAAAAGAAGGAGCAATAAAAAGGGAGGCAGCTTCAAGGACGAAGCAGCATAAAATAACGTCTCGAGACGAATCCAAGTAGTTTGCTGGCAAGTTGAACCAAACTCCGAAATTTCTCGCTTTGATCGCAATTTCAGCACTGTCGTCGTGGCAGACACGTCGAATTTAGCATCACGTGGCACAGCCAACGCGTCATTTGGGCCTTGGCGCGAAGAATCAATATTAATCAATTTTTATCAAATCATTTCACCCAACCCATCAGATGTCTCCCATAGCAATAGGGGAATCCAGGAAGGGTGTATCGGCCGGAACGATACAGTCTTTCCGGATACTGTGACAGCTGTCTGTATCGTTGCGATTCCCTACAGTTCAACACCCCACATTAAATTCACGACACTCACCTTGTAACGATTCTGAAATCAACTTATAAATCAGGTCGAACATTAAAAATGTTCAAGGGTATAAGTAATGTTCAAGATAGAGTAAAGTCACCGAAATTGAACAATGCTATATTTACAATCCTCTTTAATGCTCCTCGCCTTCCTTGGCCTCAACTACCTCATCCTCACCGTCGGTCTCGACTACCTCGTCTACTGGAGGACGTATTTCCTTAAAACACCAGGTATGTAAATCGAGATTGTCAAGCCTAGCAAGGTTCACGTCTGGCTATTTACAAGTTGAGCATCTTGCAAACTAAGAAACGAAGGGCACCTACCTTAGGTCCCGTCGGCCCAGGACCATCGTCATTTACAAAATATTCCTGGTCTTGGAAAGGTATGATACTGGAGAAACATCGTTAGTGAGTGCAGTAATGTTGAAGGGACTCAAAAATTGGACTTACGCAAAACTTGGTTGTTTAAACAACTTGTTCCCGACATTATAAAGGTAAATCCCCCATTTGTGAGGATTCTCCGCCTCACCGTCCAAACAATAGACCGGGGTACGGTCATCCGGTGGAGACTTCAGACCAAACGTAGGTGGGTACCCAGTGTGTGAGCAGTCACCACGCTCAATAGTACGGTAACCGCAGCCTTGGTCAACTGCCTTTACTCGCCACTGCAACAATAGATCAGCAAGGGTTCTCAACAGCTGGAGAACGAAGGCTAGAAATTTCAAACGACGCACAATCTGCCGTTCGTATTTGGACTTTTTCTTTTCGAGGGTAAGTCGTCCTCCCGTGATTTCTGGTGCAGTGACATACAACTTTTCGGAAACTGAAACTGTAATTATGGCGGGATGGATAAGATAAAGACCTGGAGGAAGAAACTCTGATTCAGTTCCGGGCATGGTTAAGAAGAACAGATGTCAGTGTCAATCTTGGGGTCAAGACACTCAGAAAACGGTGTCCTTATAACTCCAGCACACTCCTTCGGCATGTTCTTAACATGGACGGAGGCGTTGTAATCAATCAATCAAGAATGCGAACCATTCCGGCCGTCAGTCGAAGCAGTGTCACGGGTGCTTCGTTTCTACAGAGGCCTTCAACTGCAAGTTGCTGTGCATTATCACCGCCTGATATGTAACGGCATTATCTCTTCAATCTATGTGACGGCAAACAATTCTGACCGAGGCATGAATTGGCACATCGGCAAAAGAATCCCTCAAAGTCTATGATAAATCTGTTAGATGTCCGTCCATGGGATTTATGCACAGCACTTCGGCACAAGCCTTAAACCGGTTCCTATGAGAAAGCTGTTCTGTATGTTGTTGATACCTAAACGCTCAGGAGCCCGAAATAGAAATTATTGAATACTATTGACGGCTAGGATGTAGAAGAGGCGTCCAGAAGGTCATATGCTTCCAAACCACTCACACAGAAAGGTGAACCTCATGGAGCCCCGGCCTCAGAAACAACCGATCCACGGCACACTCAACAGGACGGCGCACAAACTTCGAGGAGCTATGCCAGGTGCGCCCAAGACGACATGGCTTCCGTCGTCTTCTGTGAGTTTGCCTTTGGATCAATGAGATTTCATTCTAAGTATGATCCGGTCACAAAAGTACTTGGTTTGTAACCGCCCTGTGCTACTAGAAGTGTCGACTGAGTCTCAACAACCCTCGCTTGGCAGCCCTTTGCGGCGCGCAGGAGTTTTGCTGGTGTTTCACGCATTTTTGGAGCGGGAAAAGAAGTAAAAAGATTTATTTTGTTAAAGCGGAGGGAACTAGTAGAAGATAAAGGTACCAAACTCAGGGGTCATATTGTGGAGGTGGGCCTGTGGGGGAACGGGCAGTGTAGATAAGATAAGATTGCTTGTACTTATGTACGCGATGAGTCGAAAACTGGGTCCTATTATGGGGGTGCAGAAACCCTTGCCAAGCAAGGGAATGTGGTAAAGAGAAAGGATGCTTTTGGCTCTATACAACTCACTTAGTAGGACTAAAAGCTGATCCACGTTTGGAAACTGTGCAGTAGAGATAAGTGTGAGGGCTGACCAACCCATCAAACACGTCTTCCATAGTGATGAATATATATATGATCAGGAAGCCCGAAACATCAGCTCAGTTTCAAAATTCCTCAAGAGTAGAGGGACCGATACTGCAACAATACTACTACATTCACAATCCCCTTCAATGCTCCTCACCATCGTTGATCTCAAACATTGGCTCAATATACCAGGTGTGTACGATAATATTCTCATTAAGCTTGGCAAGGACCACGTCTGGCTGTTGAAGAGTTGAGCATCCTGCGAACCAAGAACTGCAAAGCACTTTCCTTAGGTATTACTATAGTGTCTGGCTCGGAAAGCTTCTCAGGACCATCCTCAGGACCATCGTCATTTACAAAGTATTCCGAGCCTTGTGCAGGAATAATACTGGAGGAACACCTTTAGTGAGTAAGCAATATTGATACGTGTCAAAAATCATACATACGCAAAATGGGGTTCTTCGGGCGTAGAATCCTTAAGATTATGGAAAATTCCCCACTGGTGAGGATTCTCCGCTTTGCCTTCCAAACAATAGATTGGCACACGGTCCCCCAAAGGAGGCTGGAGACCGAAGGTGGGCGGGTACCCGGAGCCTGACCAGTCACCACGCTCAATCGTATAAATCGAACCAGACCCAGCTATAGAAGACAAGTTGCTTCCACTAGCATTCTTTAGTCGCCACTGCGGTAGTAATCAGTGAGAACTCTTACGAGCTCAGGGATGAAAGCTAGAAGTTCCCAACGACGTACAACTTGTCGCTCCCTTTTCGGCCTTTCTGCTTCGAGGCTGAGCCGTTTCCCCGTGACTTCCGGTGCGGTTACATACAATCCTCGGGACTGGATACAATAAAGACCTGGAGGAAGGATAGTGGGTGGTTCACCTTCGGGCATGGCAAAGAACAGATGTCAGTGGGATCAAAGGCACTCACTGAGTGTCTTTATACCTCCAGCGGAATCCCTCGGTATTCCCGTCATGGATGGAGGTGTTGTAATCAAGCACACGAACCATTCCAGCTGTCAGTCTAAACAGTACCACATGCCCTTCACCTCCATATGGGACTTCAACGGCAAACTGCTACGACATGATACATAGCGGCATTATCTCTTCACCTACACGACAGTAGGCAAATCCCGACACAGCCATGAATCTGGCACGTCTGCAGGGGAATCCCTACAAAGGGTTTGTGGTAAATCCGTTTTAACAGACACTTATGTATCCATGATATTTATACACGACACTTCGGTGCAGGCTCTAAACCGGCTCCAGTGAGAAAACCAAGTTCCGTCTTTTGCTGACGCATAAAATAAAATGCCCAGGAGTCTGAAAAAGCAGTGTTGAACGGCTAGAATGTAGAAGAGGCGCCCGGAGGGGTCATATGCCCTCAAATTACTTGTAACTTCGTGGAGTCCCGGCCTCGGTAACAGTCGATCCGCGGGGTACCCAACGCAAGCATCGAAAAATTATACCAGTTAGGCCGCAACTTGACTTTCGGTGTCTCCTGTTGGATCAATGGGAAATAACTCCTTACCATTCATTTCGTGCAGCAAAGGGTCAGGGTCAGGGTTAGGGATTCCGGAGGTTGTGTTGCCAGTTATCAAGTATTGCCCAGAAATCTGGACCCGAGTGTCTAAAGTACCAATACAAGTCAACAATCTCAAGGGCGTCCGGATTCGTTTGAGAGACTTGAGGAGAACTTGAGGAGAAAATGATGGCGAGTGACGAGGCGAGGCGAGCAATCGAGGTTTGAGGGTAGCCATTTGATATCCGCCATAAATCACGTCCTTTCAGCCCGAAGCCGCGATATGAAGTCTCCAGAACTATGTATGCATGAGAGGCCAACATTGACGGGTGACCCTCCCACTTTTCTCGCTAGGAACAGGACGAGGACATGTCTGGTTTTTGGGTATTGGAGAGAACAAAAATGAGTGTGGATTATATGCAAAGCGTCTCGGATTGATACTCGTATTACTTTTGTCGTCTAATTTTTCGCTTCGTAGCCCCCAACACTCTATCAACCATAAACCTACAAGGGAAGCACCAAGAAAAGCGTCATCAGTCGCATACAATGAAATGTGGGATGTCAATGCAGATGTAAAAAAGAAACTTGAACGCGTGCACGAGACTGAAACATACAGATGGACAGAGGAAACCAAACCAATTATTGAGTGAACCGCAAAATTCGTTCACCCTCACAAAAGACTCTAACCAGTAACACCCAAAAACATACGAACAGACGTGAGAGTGCAAGCAAAGTTCAAACAGTACAACAGATGAGAGAAACAAAGAAATCGTATTCACAGAGTGGGAAGCATGTAAAAAAGAACACTGGATCAAAAAAAGTCGGAATGCGTAAAGTTGAAAGGTAAAAAAAAGGTAAAATGATACAGCAGATTCTTCATTGAGTTGCCTTGAGCAAAGAAAACCGTGGGGGGACCGGGGGGATATATGTATCAACCAAAAGTACACAAAGAAAAAAGTAATCGTAATCGTAACGAGGAAGCCGTATCGTATAATATCCGTAACACTAAAAACCCCCGCCCATCTATTACATGCAATTTCATAGCGGAACACAGAAAAATCAGGAACAAAAAACAACTAAGTATAATGGATGCGTGGATTGTTAAGCGTGCCTCCTTCAGATGGCAATGACAGAACATATGACCTTTTCAATGATCATTGTGGGAAGTGGTGGATGGCGAATATAGATTGCATGCATGCACTGAACTAAGTGAAATGTAAGAAAACGAGTAAAGGAAAGCTTATAAAAGAAACGGAAAGCCGAGGTAAAGAAAAAGCGGTAGCGTAAAAAAAGGTAAGAAAAGACAGTGTCAAAGGACAAGAAAGTTTTTACTGCGTAGCGATTTTGATCATCTGCGTGCACACCACCATTAGTCCCTGGTCATCAGAAAAAGATACGATCGGACTCACCTCGCGTGCCCAACGCAATGTCTTCTTCGTTTCACCCGGCATCTTATACTTAGACCGTAGTTCATTCGCGATCCACGGTGCCAGAAGCATGTTCTTAATCTGTCCGTTGGGGAATGAATCCGCCAAGTCACCAAGCAGGCCGTACGACAGTCTCATCGTCGCGTCAGTCTTGTCTTCGTCCCGGAGGCATCGCTGAATGAGATCCAGAATAGACGACACGTGGTTAAGCAAGAGAGGCGCTGCACGAACGTTCGGGTCAGCCAAGACATCTCATATATGATGATGATGGGACAAGTGCACCTTTATCCGTCTTCTTGAACCCAGTAACAATACCGGTATACGCCTCAAGAATGCCCTCCCTCAATTGCGACACATAATCCACAATATCATAATCGAGCTACGAACGCCATCAGTCAACAACGTCGACAAGAAAGAGCATACAAGCACTCACAGGGTTGGGCTCAACCTGCCCAGCCTGCCTAAGCACGCTCATCGTCGTCTCAAAGTACGGCTCGAAAGCCGGCCCAATCGCGAGCGCAATATCGCCAAAGCAAGCCAAAATCGACACCTTTACATTCCTACCCAACACATCGCTCTGCAGATTCTCCAACAACACCGTCATAAACGGTCCGGCATACTGTGCGCTCTGTTCACCAAGCGCACGAGAGATGTCACCAATGAGGCCAACAGCAGTGGTACACAGCTGTGAGTCTTCGTGTGCCTTGAGGGCGGGATAGAGGAAGGGAAGGAAGGCGTCGATGTAGGGTCCGAAATTAGCGTCGAGAGCTGTGTAAAAAGTGTGGTTAGGTCACAGACGAGATGGTGGAGATGGAGCGGCTAAGCGTACCAGAAGCGAGGGCACCAACGACCATAAACGTATCCTCAACTATTGTCGATGTCTTGCCTGCATTTTGGAGCAAGCCGAGGTTGATCGTCATGATACGATCGGCCGAGGGAAGTACGTTAGCCTCAAGCTTGCGAATCACTGACTGTATGCCAACACAATCATCAGCATCATACTACGCTAGGCTAAGGCACGACATACCATGACAACATTGCAGAGGTTACTCGTCAAGTCATTCCAGTTGTTGCGGTCGTCAATACCAACAATCTGGCCCTAATCCAGGAATCAGTCACTACATTAGAGACACACAGCAAGCAACAGTCGGCTTACATGGATGCTCAACAGGTGCTCCATGCGGCTCAGAACAATGTGGAGAGTGCTGGTAACGACAGGGAGGACATCGGCAGTGGCCTGGCTGAGGTAGGCAGCAATAGCCTGATAGGCAGCAGTACGATAATTAGCTTCATTGCTTCCACTGTCCCAAAAAGTCAGCATATAACCAGGATATCACGACAACACAGTACGCACCTCTCAGTAACACGCAGCAGCGAATCAACAATACCCTGATAATAAGGCGACAAAGGCCCACTCTGACTCTCATTCCCATCCTCATCATAATAGCTCCCACCCAACTGCTCCGCAAGGTTCTTAAGCGCCCAACAACAATTCGCAATGATTCTCGGCGAATCATTCAACCCATTCACGAGGGCCGAAATCAACGGGTGCAAATGCACATCGGGCTTGATAACCGTCACCAACAAATCCGAAATACGACCTAATGTCCATGCAGTGGTATCCTTGACATGGAGATTGGTGTCAGCCATCATCGAGATCAAGAGCGGCAGAGCTTGGTTGACGAGAGGTGTGAGGACAGCAGGATCAGGACCATCCAATATCGAACCAAAAGTCATAACAGCCGCTTCGCGGAAATGCCAATCTTCAGATTTGATATGAGCTTCGATGAAGGGGATGACAGCGGGCACGATCGCGTCTTGAACGGCCATAGCGAGGAGATTGAGACACGTAGCAGCCGCCATGGAGACGTTCCACTCATCATCATCAGCGTCTTCTTCCTGTTTAGTGAGAAGCTGCAAAAGCACAGGTACGATCTCGGGCAAAGCGATCTTTGCAAAATGTTTCGACTCTGCTTCGGGCTGTTCTCCATACTCCAAGGCCTGTGGAACCAATTTATCAGCCAATCAACGACCTAACACCATCACCCGGCGATAACGCACCTCCTGCGCCTCCACAGCCAATTCAACCTCTTCCTCACAGACAGTCGACCAAAACTCGACAGCTTGCAGAGCAACACGTTCATCTGTGTGCTTCATGCCCATAACAGTCAACTATAAGCAGGGCGATAAGCATGTATCAAGGGCCAAAGTTAAGCGAATCACGTACTCCAAAGAGGGCTTGCTCCATGTAGAGCGCCATTTTGTCATAGTAAAGCCCCATGATCCGTACCAGACATTCAAAGGCGCCAACCTGAACTGCAACCGAAGGGTTTTGCGTCGCCTCACAGACGACCTGCATGATGTAATTTCGTTCACCCTGTCATCCTTTGAGTAATCCCGTCTGCTGGAAACAACGAGGAAGGGTGCTCACCTCGCGTTCAAAGTTCTCACGAACGAACTCGAGCGAGTTGTAAAGCGCATGCACAGCAGCAAGCTGTACCTCCTGCGACGGTTCCTCCTTCCTCGCACCATGAATAACCGCCGTCAAAATCTCATTCGAGCGCAAACTCAGAATCTCAGGTTTCTATCAAGCACAAGAAAGAACAAGAACCACATAAGAAAAAAAAATCAACAAGTGAGGAAACATCAAGACATACGATCACTTCACAGATAAAGCCGATGGTCTGAAGAGTCGCGATTCTGAGATTGGTGTTTGTCTGATTATTAACAAAGCTGAGGAGGAGTTCAATCAGATCGGCCCATTGGTTATGTGGGAGTTCGACGGCGGCGATGGCAGCGACGACTTGAGAGGCAAAGTTGCCAGCTTTTTGTGAAGGCGACCCGAGGGTCATGAGAGCCTCCTGCTTGATCTTGTTCTTTGTATCGGCATTGAGCTGGAGCCATCTATTCGAATACTCTGTTTGCCTTGCAGCTTCCTGTGTAGTTGGAGATGTGCGATGAGTGAGGGGGAGGGGTGATGATGAAGGGACGTACGCGAGCGGAGAGGGCATTCTTGAGCGCGAGACCTGCGGCATTTCTCACATGTAGAGGGGAGCTCTCGTTAACAAGGACAGAAGAGAGCATGAGCATGTATTCGGGCTAACCCAGACCCATGAACAACCCCCAAAAAACGAAGAAAAAAAGAAAACACACATAGCTCTCCCTCGACGCAGCCTCGAGTTTCTGGGTGGCATCCTGACGCGTATTTGCATCTACGACAATAAGCAGGCGCAGAGAGCACGACAAGAGTAAAGCGCATACCAGCAGAGAGGGTGTTTGCAAGGAGGTCAGTTGCGTTCATGGGTGGGTGTGGTTGAAAGAAGAAGAAAGATGTATTGTTATATCAATTTTTCACACATCTTCATTTCCGTCCATCATGGCTGATCGCGTGTGTCTCCTCCCCCTCCCTCCCCACCCAATCTAACCTCTCTCCAGGGAAAATCCTCCGTCCGGGGCATCATCCGTGGCGTACCCCTCACAAGACCACGCCCCTCCGCACCCTCATCCACAACCCCCGCAGCCCAAGACAAACCCAAGCGCGAAGCAATCCTCGATCTCTCAAAATACGTCAATGAACAAATCCGCGTGAAATTCATGGGCGGACGCGAAGGTACGTGCTCAATCTCCCCTCTCTACACATTCTAACCACCTCCCAAAGTCGTCGGTACACTCAAAGGCTACGACCAGCTCCTCAACCTCGTCCTAGACGACGTCGAAGAACACCTCCAAGGCAAGCCACCCCCTTTTTGCCTCTCCCTTGCAAACCCAGTCTTAAACACCTACAGAACCTGAACCCCACACCCGCTCACTCGGCCTTGTCGTCCTCCGAGGCCCACTCGTCACCATCGTCAGCCCCGTCGACGGCTCAGAAGAGATCGCTAACCCTTTCATGACCCAGGAGTAAAACCATCACGTATCATATGCCACTTCCGCAGCCCGGCGCCCATTGGTCAATCGATACCACAGCCCTTAGATCAACCAATCAAATTCTTTGATAAGCACAGGTCCCTTGTTCCACCCCCATCATCAGCTGCAGAAATACATATGTACACAAACCAACCAGACTTGCAATCCAACGCTAGTAAAAATAACTACCACGACGAAAACATTAAACGAGTCTATGTATGTACGTAAAATGCATATGCGCAATTGTAAATAACCCCTCAATCCAAAACGTAACAAATCGAAAGTCGTAAGCGAAGCACAAAATGAAGAATAACAATCACAATGAAAACCCGTGCAACAGGTCCCCAAAGCACACAAATTAAAACCACCAGCATAACGGATTGAATTCATCCAAAGCAGTAGGTAAAAAAAAGCATATGTAACAACACACGGTCCGAGTCTCAATGAGCATACCACATAAGAGACAAGGCACTGACAACCAACAACGCTCACAGCCACACAACATGATATATCCCAAACTGCAGGGAAGCAAGGCAAGGGGGGCGAGGGTGGGGCGATACGAACAGCGATGCACGGACAGATGACAAAGATATCAAAAGATTTCAGCCGAGTAAAACGAGAGTGAATGTGTCTTGGTTTCTTGTAGTTGGGTTCAAGGAACGGGAGGGGGGAGGGAAGGGCACCATTGTCACGTACGCGCCACCATCTAAAGGAGAATGAATGAGTAACAGGGCGTGGAGGCAATCCAAAGCGAGTGCTCGCCCTAGTCAGGTTGCATTCTCTAAACCTTCGTCACAACGCCCCACGGCGATAACGAAGGCAAAGATACACCCAACCCGCCCCCGAATCCAATCGCCACCCCAAAAACTCAACCAAGATCCCAACAACAAATTCCACAACAATCACAATCGGAAACGGCACCAATATCCACGCATCCATCAGAACCAACATCGATATCCAATCACATCCACCCCCGAGCCTGGCCTAACTCGAAGCATCCCCAACCACCCCGCTCCTCTCTGCTTCAGCTACAGCTTCCACCCCATTCGCTTTTCCATTGCCGTCCGCAGCATCCGACAATGGTAAACTCTGCACCTGCACCTCACCAACATCCACCTTCACAACCCCACCGGCAGTCGCATGAAACCTCTCCTCTTCCTCTCTCGTAATCCTCAACGACGCAAACGCAGCAGGTAACCCTCTCTCCTTGCCCTCCTTACCCGAAACCGTAGCAGGCGGAGACGAGCTCTTCAACGAAGGCGATCTCGACACTGATACCGATACCGAAGAAGCCGTAGTCGGCGCTTTAGAACTACTCGTCAAAGTAGTCGAAGCCGAAGCCGTCGATGAACTTGACGCAGTAGAAGCAGTCGAAGCCGCACAACTTGAATCAGCAGCAGGCGTCGACACCTCCGAATCACCCGCAGAGATAGAGGACCCCAGATCCACGGAACCAGTTGGTGGCGCCACCTGCACAGGCGTCGTATCCGTATCACTCTCACCGGGTGTCTGTGAATGCCGTACCGGGACAGACAACGTTACAGGCGTTCCAGGACCCCCACCCCTCTGCGCTACCGTCCCACTCCCACTCGCGGTATACAACACCGCCGGCTGTGTCATCGCTGGTGACCTTGATCTTGACCTCGACCTCGATCTAGATCTAGACCCCGACGTAGACCTGGACTGTTCATCCCCCACTTCCACCATCGATACACCAAACTGCGTCGTACTCGCTGATGATGACGGCGGAGGGGTAAGCGCCACGACCGTCCCATTCGACAATGAATGACCATGCCGAGGCGAATACTGCTTCGCTCGTCTCCCCACCACCCCATTCCCATTCCCATTCTCACCCTCACCAACCCCAGTTCCGTCCCCACGAGGATGAGAACGAGTATAGGTCGTAGGCGTAGGCGTCTCCGGACTCGGTCCCGGTCCCACCACTCGTCCACTCATCCCTTCCAATCCACCCAGACCACCAACATTACTAACACCACGCAAATTCATCCCAGGCAAACTCGGCGGTAACACATCTCCAGCGACAACACCACTCAACTCCATCTGCTGCATCTGCTGCTGCAACCTCTCCTGTCTCTCCTGCAACTCTCTCAACTGCTGTTGCAGCTGCGGCGACGCCGACTGCCCTGCACCACCAAAATAACTCTGATACTGCGCCAGCGGTGATGACGAAGAAGGTAGCGATGGCGATACCGCATTTTGTAAATTCGGACTGTGATAGCCAGAAACAGCAATCCGCGGTGAACGCGGGACAGTAGTTTGGTAATACACCGTTGCCGTCGTTGACGATGAATCTGGTAGCCCCACGTTTAAATGTGGTAGCGTATGTGAATGTGGATGCGGGTGATGTAAATGCGGATCGACGAGAGACGGGGATTCGGGTGAGGGAGGTAGAAGCGGTGAATTCATCTGATGGGCGATACTGCTTGGTCCTATGAACCACCCAGGTTGTCCTCTTTGCTGGTATTGGTGTAACGAACGAGGTCCAGAAAGGGATCTACGAGCGTACTCGGATCGGGGAGACGATGCGGTAGAGTTGGATAGGGATGTTGGAGGGGTGCGGAATGTTGATGGTGGGGAGGGTGTTCCGATCGGTGAGGAACTTGAGGCATGTTGATCCGCGTGTGGGTGATCAGAGGGGTGTTGGTGTTGATATTGGCGTGTAAAACGCCCCCTCGAACCAGGTCCGTTTAGCGGCTGTGGTGGTTTCAGCGAATTGGTATTAGGAGGGACAAAGTTGGCTGGGTTAGGGTGATACCACTGCCGTGGAAGGCTATCATTAACATGCCATGACGGCCTCCTGGTTGGCACCCCACCCCCGAAATACACCCCTGTCCCCTCCGTAAAACTCTTCACCGACCCAATATCACTCTCCGCCACATCAGACCTCTCCTCATCCGTATATATTTCACTCCCATTCTCCGAACAGCTCGACCCATATCCACCAACACCGTTGACAAGATTATCATGTCGATAAATACGACGGCCTCGCTTATCCTCCTCTCTAGCTTCCGTCGGCGCCGTGGCAAGTTCCAAACTTTTGTCAAGCTGCGTTTCGTACAATGTACGATCGACTGCTGAGGCTTCGGGCGGAGGCGGACTCGTCCATTTACCGCGTTTGGGAGCCATGTGGTCTTGTTCTGTAAGAGGAAGGAGATGATCTTGTGGCGCTGGTATAGTGTTTACTTGGGTTGTGCCAAACTGGATTTTCGGTTGGCCTAGTCCTTGGGCGTTAGGAGAGTTAGGATTGGTTGTGGTGGGGGACATGTGTGTAGCAGGGGATTCATAGAAATGTGAAGGAGGCGAAAGCCTTTCTTGTGCGATGGCACCTTTGGGGCGGAGAGACTGGCTGCCAACAGTGTACGGCGTTTGTGGGGGTATAGATAGTCGTGGGCCAGCATGGGGTGGGGCAGAAATGAGATCCTCCTCTTTGCGTTCTTCGCAGAGTTCAGCAAGGGCGATCACGGCGCGTTCGGGGCGTGTGGCGAGTATGCGGGACGCGCGCATGAATTCACCGCGGATCTATTGGGCGTGTGTAGGTCATGAATGGATGATGGAGAAAAGCGGACATACAGTGTAAAGGCCATCTTTGGTAACACAGCGAGCGACATTGTAATCGGTCTCGAATGGGTCCTGATGGTAATAAAATGTCAACGCCTAGCGTCGGCTGAAAGGATTGATGGCTACCTCGATACATAGCCGGTTGCGTTCCCTTGCATCGTTGTAGCGCCCGGCCGAAAGCTAATAAGCAAATGTCAGCATGGCCAAGAATTGAGCCAGCGACGAAATGACAGACATCATTCTGCCAGCCTTTGACATCCTTCTTGAGCAGCCCGGCTCGTATAGACGCAACGCCAGTGTTATATGAGTAGTCGCGAGAGAAGTAACGGAAAAAATCAATGAGACTGGAATAGGGAGTCAGGGGTTAGTTAAGCGCAGGGTCGGACTAATGGGACTGGCGCACAGTTCAGCAACGGTCTCTGTGTTCTCGGATTGCCATCGTTGGCAAAGGGCATCTATGTCATCGAAAAACCTGATCTCACGTCAGCTTCCTCGTGGGACATGGATCACAGCGCACTGACCAAACGTTGTAGCCATTGAGGGTGGTCTCGTCCTGTCCATTAGTCAGTTGATGACATCAACAGAAAGTGGGGGAGAAGCGGCTGACCTTGTTAATTGGACGTAAGGGAGGCATTTGCTGGAGATTAGGCAGAACTGGGGGATTCTTTACATGTACGAGGAAATATATTACGAGGAGAACGTAACCATAGGATGAAAGAGTTCCTTTGTATGGAGAGTTTATTTTCCTGGGGAATAGATGAGGAGATATATTAGGGATCAGGAGAGGGGGTGCGGACCTTCGCTTGCTCCAAATCTTGACTGGATGGAGAGGAGCGAGGGTGAATCAGACACGAATCGGATGATCGTCGCGCGGGGCGGGAAACTTACGAAACAGCACCAGAGTGCGGACGCGAGTGGGATCAATTTTGGCGTACGAGTATAGGAGACGCGTATTTTCGATGGCGAGTCTATTCTCGAAGCCGATGTCACAAGCTATGCCAAAGGGCAGGCCAGGGGAAGGGTCGAGGGAGAGCTTGACGATGGGAATGCGGGCATGGGGAAGGGTTTTGACATGGAACTTGGTCTCTATGGAATGGATGAGGAGTGATGCAGGATGGCACCAGGCGGGGATGACTGACCGCGCTCAAGGAGGTCACCTAACATGGTGACTAGATCAGAGGCATTTAGGCGCTCTCCAGAATCGATGAGACAGCAAAGGTCCATATCTGAGCGTCAAGGAAGAGAAGACTCATGAGCAAGATTTGGAAGGCGGGAGGACGTAATGGACGACTGACCAGAGTTGCGGAGAGAGAAGCCATTGGCGGTGGAGCCAAAAGCAAGAAGACGAGAGTCTGGCTCGATGGTGCGGATGAGACGTTCAAGGAGCTTCCTGACATCCTCCTTGATTTGGAGTTCCTCGGCGGGGGGAAGGAGCTGGATGACAAAGTCAAAGAGACACTGGGAGAGGTCAGCGACGAAACGCTGCTTGGAGGCGTGCCTGCGGTGTTGCGGGGAGAGGGATGGGTCGTGGTCTCGTGGAGAGAAGGCCATTGGCGGTGGGTCCAGCACCTGAGTGGTGAGGATGGCCTGTTCAAAAGATAAGTTGGTCCTCTTATGGAAATCTCCCAATCATCGTCCATTCATCCCACCAAACACCAGTCAACACTCTCCTCTCCGAACAGACATGGCCTTCTTTGCCAGGCCCCAGTCCACCGCCGTCCGTATCACCCATCCCAGTGAACACGACGACGTCCCCTCTGCCCAGCCCTCTCCCCGCAAAGGTACCTCCTCTCATCTCACCATCTCCCGGAATTAATCTCCTTCAGACTCTGTTCAGCGTCAGTGCAGAAATATCGTCATCTACGGGTCCGTTCTTCTCTCCCCCAGCCCGGCCCTAACTCATTCTTCCCAGACACTGCAAGTTCCAGGACAAGGGATGCCAGTACTATCACCCTCCAGTATGCACCCACAAATCTCTCTGCACCACCATCTGAGCGTCTGCAGCAATTCCAGGACAACGCGCAACCCACGCCCACCACATCGAGCGCGTAAGATCTCTATCATTCCTCCCTTCCATTCTCTCGCCTCACCCCTCCCAGCCCTCAAGCCGATTCCCCCGCCACCGGCCTCTCGGGCACCCTCTCCGCCCACGCCATTAATGCTCCCGTTTTTGTCCCAAAGTCCACCATCCCCGATCGCACCTCTCCCCCATCTGTCGCCTCGTAAGTCGACCGATCACCACCAATTCTCCACTCAACCGTCATCCACAGCCCCCCTCCCACCTCGTCTCCCCAAACAGACTACGATCCCTCATTCACCCAAGAACCGTATGATCAATTCACGTACACGGCTGCTGATGCTGCTGCCGTCGACGAGCTGACGTCCAGTCTCGATGCTGTGAGCCAAAATCAATCCCCGCTATAGTTCCGATTTCACTCTGTTTCCAGATGGACGCTCGTTATTTTGATGAGGGCCAATACCCCTATGTCCCGCCTTACGATCCCAACGGTCTTGACAGTTTCTACACCCACCCCGCCCCATTCGTTCGCCAGCCTGTGCGTACACTGTCCACGACCGATCCCCACTTTTCTCATAATCTCGGTAGCTCAACTATCTTCTCTACACTCCTTCCCTTCCCGAGGAATTTGTCCAATCGGCTGTCAACACTCATTTCGTCCCTCCATCATCTCAGCTGAGGCAACTACTCCAAACTAGGAGTGAAACAATCCGCACTGTCGCTCCTCCAGGTACCCACTACGGCTGATACCCACGACCATGTCTGATATATATGTGTGATAGGCCCTGGCCTTCCCGATGAGTGCCAAGGCTACCACTCCTTCGTACCTCTAGAACAGTCCGGTGCAGGTACGGAACGCAGAAAACTCGGCAACTGGTACTCTGTCGTCTACCGTGCCATCCGCACATCCGACGGCAGACCCTACGCTCTTCGACGCGTAGAAAGTCAGTGTGAACTTTTTCCAAAGACATAATTTCTGCTGACCGCTAAATTTGGAACCAATAGATTACCGATTGATGCATCAGTCCGCATTCTCGGCAATCGAATTGTGGTCTAGCATTCGTCACCCAAACATCGTTCCGGTGCGAGAAGCGTTCACCACCAAAGCATTTAACGATAACTGTACGTTCGTCCGAAGGCCCTCAATCTCCACTCTAAAACCTTGCTCGTTGCTCATT
This sequence comes from Podaxis sp. AQ799166, assembly GCA_018524765.1. NCBI lineage: Eukaryota > Fungi > Basidiomycota > Agaricomycetes > Agaricales > Agaricaceae > Podaxis > Podaxis sp. AQ799166. The sequence continues at coordinate 19,793 of JAEUWQ010000209.1, read as the reverse complement.
AAAACTCTATCTCCACTTTTCTAGCGTTGGTGGTGTGTTATGCGTATTACCCGGGTGCGCAGACATTGTATGATGTCCATTTCAAAAAGGCGTCTGGGACGCCGTCGGGGAGGCAGGGATCCCAACACCAACAGCAGCAGCAGAATGTGATTCCGGAGCGGACATTGTGGTCGTATATCGTGCAGTTGGCGTCGGCGATTAAGAAGGTGCATGAGACGGGGAATCCTGTGAGGATGGTTGACCCCACTAAAATTCTCATCACCGGACAAAATCGGTGCGCCGTGTTCCCTAATTCCGCTTCATCCTCAGAAGCGCTCACGTGTATCCGATTAGTCTTCGTATCGGATCCTGTGGCGTCATCGACGTCCTGATGCACGGCACTCCGGTGGACTTGTTGATCCTACAGCAGGAGGATCTTACCTTGTTCGGGCGGCTTGTTTTTTCGTTGGCGTGCTCGAATGTGAATGCGTGGACTGCTCCACAATTCCAGAAGAGTTTGGATCATATGGCGAGGACGTATAGTCCGGATCTAAAGTCGGTGGCGTTGTATTTGATTAGCAAGCCCACGCCGCATAAGGTAAAGGTCTCTGGGGTTTGGTTTCTTTGGTTTATCGCTTTGGCGGGATCCTGACTGTTTTCTTTAAAGAATATTGATCATTTGATGGAGATGATTAGACCGAGGATGCAGGCGGAGATGGAGGAGGCTTTGCTGTGAGTTTCTCCCTCTGCCGTGTTAATGTGGAATGATGTTAAAGCCGGTGGTAAAGTGCGACGGATAGACTTGAACACGAATTGCTGGGCGAGCTCGAGAATGCACGACTTGTACGGCTGTTGTGTAAATTCGGGTTCATTAATGAACGACCAGAGTGCGTTTCCATCTTACCTCGCTTCCGTCGTACCTCGTCTGATACAGGTTGTAGGTTTGCCCTTGAACCTCGGTGGTCCGAGACGGGTGATAGGTATATTATCAAGCTGTTCCGGGATTACGTGTTTCATCAGGTGGATGAACATGGGAACCCGGTGGTGAATATGTCTCATGTGTTGACTTATCTGAATAAGGTGTGTTGTGCATGTCTGGCAGTGCTTGAGTGCTGATAGGTATGTAGTTGGACGCGGGATCGGAGGAACGGATTATGCTCGTGTCGAGGGACGATACGAGTTGCTTGGTCGTGAGCTATAAAGAGATCAAGGCGTGCATGGAGGGCGCTTTCAGGTGAGATCAGTATGCATTACTCCAAGTGTACCCCTGACCCGAGATTATTGTAGCGACCTCGCACGCCCATCGACAACTACCGCTGTACCGTTCCAACCTGTACGATAACCTACTGTCAAGAACAAAAGGTGCAAAATGTGAATGCACCAAGTACACATGTACGTAACCGCCGGGGATATAGGAGTAGTGGAGGATGTCGTAGAAATGTAGATCCCGTTTTGTTTATTATGTCGTTTTGTATGGACGCTTTAGTTTTCGGTTCGGTGTAGGTAACCTTTTACCTCTTTTTTGTTTAGAAAATAGGCTGAATCAGAAAAAGACGCGGAAAATTCGTTTTGCTTTGTTGTGTGGTTTTGAGAGCGTGGTCTGTTTGGGTTGCAAGCACTTGGATTAAATGCGGCTGATGCTCTGGGGATTTGTGGAGTCTGGGTCCAAGAGGTATTATTATCCCCCGGCGATAATACGACGCGTCTATAATGACGACTAGCCAAAGTTTTGTCTAGATGGGGCATGGATAGGTCCACACTATGCCTAGGCGAGGGACGACTTCGTATAATTATAAACTTGATTCGAGGCTTCAATATTATTAGACATTTGATGTTCCATCCATCCAGTTCCTCCAAGAACCTATGTATGACCACCGTAGATAGGGCCGAGACAACCCTCGTAACGTACACGAGTGGGCGAGTGAACGAAGATATCATGTCAACACTGGGGACTAGAAGGGACTCTGAGGGAGTCTGGGGTAAGACATGCACAAACGTTCGAGCGGTGGTATTACGCAAGCGATGACATAGCTGGTGGATTTCGAGGAGAGGGAAGGGGGAGTTTTATATATAACGCGGGGGTGGGTTTGGGGAGGTTTCATTTGACTTTCTTCCTTCCTTTCATCTCTAATACTTGGCTTTATTCGACGCTATGGTGAGATGTTGCGATGCGATGTTAATAATGGGGGTGCTAATATTTGTTGGGGGTTGTGTAGGTTAACGTTGGAATCAATGGGTAAGTCTGGCTAGTTGAATAGGGGGGTTTGCATTCATACTCGCGTATTGCTGCGGTACAGATTCGGTGAGTCCTTGCGTTGTATGCTGTGGTTTGTTTAGGTGCTGAGGGGGCCGTAGGTCGTATTGGACGGCTTGTCCTCAGGAATGCGTTGAAGATGGAGGGTCTGAACGTCGTCGCTGTCAATGAGTGAGCGGTCTACAGTTTTCGAGAGGATTTCAATTGACTGTGTGTCTAGTCCGTTCATTGACCTCGATTACATGGTGCGCAGCAGATGATGCATTGGCGCGACTTCTCTTCTGACTTTGTTTCAGGTCTACATGTTCAAATACGATACCGTCCACGGACAATACAAGGGCCATGTGGAGGCCAAGAACGGCAAGCTTGTCGTCGAGGGCAAGGCAATCGCTGTCTTCAATGAACGTGAGCCTGCGAATATTAAGTGGGGCGAAACTGGAGCGGAGTATATTGTTGAGTCGACTGTAAGTGTCTTTAAGGTTGTTATAACGTCGAAGCGTACCGATAGCTGGTTAGGGTGTTTTCACTCACAAAGACAAGTGTGTGGTCCTCCGTGAGTATAATGCGATAGGTGGTGACGTATGAATTTCAGGGCCGAGGCACATTTGAAGGGTGGAGCAAAGAAGGTTATCATCACTGCGCCTTCACCTGATGCGCCCATGTTTGTCGTGGGTGTCAATCTTGACGCGTACGACCCTAAGTATACTGTGGTAAGACATCAGAATTTGTAGTATCCGCGAAGAATGGTTTGACGATATCGCGTAGATTTCGAATGCTTCTTGCACCACCAATTGCCTGGCGCCGTTGGCGAAGATCGTCAACGATAGATTCGGCATCGTTGAAGGTCTGATGACCACCGTTCACGCAGTCACCGCTACCCAGAAAACCGTCGATGGCCCATCCAACAAAGATTGGCGAGGCGGTAGGAGCGTCGGTAACAATATCATACCCTCTTCGACCGGCGCAGCAAAAGCCGTCGGCAAGGTCATTCCTTCTTTGAACGGCAAGCTTACGTGGGTTCTCCAATCCCCCTGTTCGCATTCAATATGTTGATTGTTCTTTGAAGTGGTCTCGCATTCCGGGTTCCTACTCTGGACGTGTCGGTTGTAGACCTTGTTGTCCGTTTGGAGAAGAATACCACCTATGAAGAAATCAAGGTGGCATTCAAGGAGGCCGCTGAGAGCAAGAGTGAATACAAGGGTATCATGGGTTACACAGAGGAAAGTGTTGTGTCGACCGATTTCATTGGGAGCGAATATTCGTCGATCTTTGACGCGAACGCCGGAATCATGTTGAACCCGAACTTTGTCAAGTTGATTGCTTGGTACGATAACGAGTGGGGATATTCACGCCGAGTATGTGACCTTGTCGCGTTCGCGGCGGCAGCGGATAAAAAGGCGGGGAAATAATTAGTGATATGGATAGCTGTTTGTGAGTGCCGTTTGTAGACTAGTGCAAAAGACAACATGTCGATTTTTGTCCACATTGGCTCGAGTCATCAGGGATCGGATTGAAGGCGCGCGCGGCCGCACGTTCGACTGCAAGGCCGTCGCATTCCGAAGCGAGTTGCCATGACAAGATTCATGATATCGTTCCATAGTGTCTGACGGGCTGGTTTGAGCAGGTACATGCACGCACATAGGAATAGGGGTTCACCGCGTCTCGATGCCGTTGGTGTGGGAGCAGACGTATGAGGAGTAGAGGGCATACATGTGCGTCGATTCCACGCAGTTCCATGTTGATCCCGGTCTGACCCACGGAAGGGGCGAAGTGTCTGATGATAAACATTCGGCTTACACATCGCACACTTGGTCCGTCCCTGACCGAGAATGTCCTCTATCGCTCTCCGTGGTTTCCAGAACGGGCTCAGGCCCAGGTATGCTGATTGGCTATGATGACATCGATAAATTCCCCTACATAAACCCCAATCGATCACCCATTCCCTCATCTTCTCTTTTACTATCATCCACTCGTCTCCGACAAGTTATCATCATGGTGAGCCCTTGTTTGTCGTTGATCGTGTTTTTCGTTCACTGACAGCGCGCTTTCTCTTCACAGGTTAACGTTGGCATTAACGGGTGGGTGACGTTATCGTCCTCTTGAGAACGACTCATCTTAGATCGTGCATTCTATAGTTTCGGTGAGCCGCTTTGTCTGTTTTTTCGTATTCGCATATCTGAGAGATTGATTATCACTCAAGGTCGTATTGGCCGTATTGTTTTCCGTAATGCTCTCGAGCTTAACGATGTCAATGTTGTCGCCGTGAACGAGTAAGTTTCGCCCCTGTTCTTTTCTCGATGTTTGCTGAGTTCTCCGTGACAGTCCCTTCATTGATCTTGACTACATGGTGTGTTGTTGCAATGTTCGTTCGATGCGATCTTCGCAGTGTTGAGCCCCGTCGCTTCAGGTCTACATGTTCAAGTACGATTCCGTCCACGGCCGTTTCAAGGGCTCCGTCGAGGCCAAGGATGGCAAGCTCATTATCAACGGCAAGGCCGTCAAGGTCTTCGCTGAGCGTGACCCCGCCAACATCCCCTGGTCTTCTGTCGGCGCCGAGTACATTGTCGAGTCCACGGTATTTTTGTTTCCCTTGATATCGATTGATGCGCCAAGCTGATCTTCGTTTACGCGTCTCCTACTAGGGTGTCTTCACCACTATCGATAAGTAAGTTTCCAAGTTCATCGATTGTGGCTAGGGCAACGAGTTTTTTTTGACGTTCCTAATCGCTTAGGGCTTCGGCTCACTTGAAGGGTGGTGCCAAAAAGGTTGTTATCTCCGCACCTTCGGCCGATGCCCCCATGTATGTCTGTGGTGTCAACTTGGACAAGTATGATCCCAAACACAAAGTTGTACGTTATATCTCTTCCTGGTTTCATTGTGGCGGTTATCTCGCTGTTATCAGAGATATGAGACGTTAATTATGGGTTTGACGTTTGTTACAGATCTCCAACGCCTCTTGCACAACCAACTGTTTGGCTCCCCTCGCCAAGGTCGTCCATGACAAGTTTGGTATCGTTGAGGGTTTGATGACCACCGTCCATGCTACCACTGCTACCCAAAAGACTGTTGACGGTCCATCTGCCAAGGACTGGCGTGGTGGTCGTAGCGTCAACAACAACATTATCCCCTCCTCCACTGGTGCTGCCAAGGCCGTCGGCAAGGTCATTCCTTCGCTCAATGGCAAGCTCACGTACGTTGTTCGAAATTCCAACTTACACGACTCATACTGAGTATCCGGCGTGATGTGCAGTGGTCTCGCCTTCCGTGTGCCCACCCTTGATGTCTCCGTCGTCGATCTCGTCGTTCGCCTCGAGAAGTCGGCCACTTATGACGAGATCAAGCAGGCTATCCGCGAGGCCTCTGAGGGCGAGTATAAGGGCATCCTCGCCTACACTGATGAGGACGTTGTCTCCACCGACTTCATTGGCAACGACAACTCTTCGATCTTCGATGCCAAGGCCGGAATCCAGCTCAACCCCAACTTTGTTAAGCTGATCTCTTGGTACGATAACGAGTGGGGTTACTCGCGCCGTGTCTGCGAACTCCTCGTTTATGCTGCTAAGAAGGATGCTGAGGCTGGTCTCTAAATGTTGGACCTTTGTGTGTATCGATTACGTAGACTTGTAGTACATGTACCCCCCAAAAAGAAAGAGAAGTCTTTATATTGTAATGTTATCGACACTTAGAGTATACACAGCAACATATTGCTTAAGCTGACGAGGTTGAGTGGTCGATGCGTTGAGGACATTCGCGGAAGAGTGTATCATCGGGTGCGTTGAAATTCTAAGGGGATAAACGGCATACGATCCTCATAGTAAGTACGGAGTTCGGAAGGCGTCCGTGGTGGTGTGAAATTAAATCGGGTTACGTTTTTCGGATCGGTGTCCGGAGGGTAGGAATACAAATATCTTGAGACGGCGACTTGTGATGCGTTTACCACGTCCCCGCGAAGTCCTTTGACAAGGAATAAAATGAACGTGGGTGATCTGGGGATGGGCTCATAAATACCCTTTTATCGACGCACGCATCTCAGGGAGCAAGGGGAAGACTCTCAGGAAACATCTGGATTTAGGATCTTGTATGCAGCACATTTCATTTCATAGCCGATGTCACGTCGGGCCCAGTAGGAAATTCGGAGTGCCCTCCGGTATTGTGCTCGACAGATTGGGGAATAGGGATACGAGTAAGTGCCGATGATAGCCCGGGAGTTGAGAAGGTGGTGTTATGGCAATTTGGTTGATTTGCAGGGGTGAAGGGGAGCTACGGGTTGGTGGGGAATGTGGAACATGTGGTATGGATAAGAATAAATATTGCACATGAAGGAATTGGGTGAGCATGAAATGAAATACCTGGGGCTTGTCAATTGGTGTCGAATCCTTGCTTTCGTTGTCTTCTGGTTCGGTGGGACGAGAGCGGTCTGGTGGCAGTCGGAGATGAAGAAGATGGAAAAGGGGCTGGCTTAGGTGTGTATTATCCTTACAAACGTGTGTGCTTGCAGCCAGTTTAATATATCTTTGCCCTGTTACTGTTATCTTATCTGGAAGCACTGGCAAGTGAGCACGAGGTTCGCAAGTGGGTGCGTCTCACATCACGTGACATACGCGTAGGACGCGGTTGAACTCGCGCGTTACGTTCATTCGTTGTGACAAATCTGGACAAGGCATCTCTTTCCGTCGATTCCATCACAACCCACTTCCTGCGAACCCCCCCTCAAGCCCTGCTTCCTATTACTCAAGAGCAGTCCGGGGCTTCCGACAGTCCCTTCGCAGGTTTAGTACATTGAAAAAATGTGGGCCAAGTTCAGTTCGGCTTTGAGATCGACGACAAGTCGATTCGTGCAAGATGAACCTCAACCCTCCACACAATTGAACCATGGCCAAAGCCAGAACCAGAACCAGAACCAGAACCAAGACGAGGATCATGCTCGGAACCAGAGCCAGACGGAGGTCATGGCTCGGGTCCTTGAACAGCATCCTAATCTATCCCTTTTCCATCATGACGACAATTCTGCACCACGACAAAGTCCCCCGCCTTCACCATCGAAACGCGCGTTGTTCAAACGATTATCCAAGGATCCGGACTCAGTCCGAGGGCCCACGCCTTCCCTTAAGCTCTTGCCCAAGAAAATCAGAGGCAATTTGTCTTTCGGTAACGGTGTGTAACTATTTATTATCGGTCTTTTGAGCATTTATGAATGTTGTAACAGCATCGCAAACATCATTAGCAAGTCCAATAGTGGAAACACACCAGGCTTCCGCTGATGAACAACCGACGAAACATAAAACACAAGCTTCTCAAGACACCATCCGCTCCTTTGCGAGCATTCTCCGCCGGCCTTCTCTTGACCTCTTGCGCTCGGTTACGCAAGAGAGTTCAAGTTCACGCCCCTCTGTAGACTCCTCAGTCGACAACAAATATAGCTCGGTTCGATCGATCCTCCGTGATCCTAAAACACCAGGAACGGGTCAAAACGTCCGATTCTTCTCCCGCGACGCTTATAAAGTTATCAGTCCCGACGAATCCACGGAGGAAAACTTCCTCTCTCCACCGGAACAAATACGGCTTCCTGAACACGTATCTTTCGTGGATCGTCTCAACCAGACGGGCTCGGTCAATACGAGCACACCAGTCACAAGGGTGTCCTCTCCCGGATCCAAATCCCGCCCATCGCTAAATGGAGTTTTTGGTCCTTTGGAAACGCCGAGAACCAAGTCCGAAGCCGATGGTCAGAGCCCTACTTCCGAGGGTTCGGGGTCCATGTCGTTGTCTGGTCCCTTGTCTCCGCCCAACTTCAATGCCAATGGCTCTTTGGACCTGCCTAAGCAACTCGAGCTACCGGATTTTCCTCCTGGTTTGGGTTTTGATGTTAACTCGCCGCTGCTTGGTAGCGCGATTGACTTGGACCTGTCACTTTCTACGGAAGGTTCTGCGGGAACCCAGATGACTTCTACCCCTTTCAAGCCTGGTGTCTTGGGCAACAGTAAGGGGAAAGAGAAGGAGGGTAGTATCAAGGAGGAGGAATCGAAAGAAGAAAAGGGGAAGGAATCGATCCTCGTTGAGCCAGTCACCGCGCCCAAAACGGTCGACGAAACCATCTTCCACGCAAAGGAAAGACCCCCCGTTTTCTCACCTCTCCATGAACGCAGCCAGTCCTTCAGTTTCGGGCAAACTGTATTCCATTCGATGGGCAAATCCCCTTCTGCAGCCACTTTGTCGCCTGCATATCCATCCAGCGACAATGTTCGTCCTTCAGAAGATGGATCTGCCGTTCCCTCTCGCACCGGGACGCCATCCTCAGCGTCGAAGCCCCGCATAAGGGCGATGAGCGATACTGTTTTCCAATCCATGCTGAAGGACTCGCCTGCGGGATTAAATAAACCTCCAGAAGCGGATATCAATGATGAATCATCTCGGGAACTCATCTTGTATGCCAACCCCGTTGCCGAACCTGATCCTTTCAATGCCAACGCGAATACGTATTACACGCCTCAGACTATGATTCCTACCACTCCACCTCCGGGTCTTCCTCGACATACGCGGAAAACGTCGAAAGAGGAGAGTTTGATTTATTCGTTGCAGGCGCAGCTGGCTCTGCAAACCGAGTTGTGTAGTCAATATGAGGCTGACCTTCGGACGAAAGACGAGATGGTTGAGCTCCTCGGGAAGAAAGTTGCGGATATGGAGAAGCAGGAGAATCAGAAGAAGAACGCGTTGAGGCAGTGGAAGAAGAAGGTGCAGGAGCTGGAGAGGGCTGTGCGGTTGTTGGAAGAGGAGGTGGATAGTTCGAGGCAGGAGAGTATGGAGCGGAGTGTTATGGATGAGGCGAGTGGTGAGGCTCTGCGGATGTTGCATAGACAGATCGCGAGCCTGGAGAGGGAGAAGAAGGAGTGGGAGAAGAGGGAGCAGTCGTTGAAGGAGGAGGTTGAGACCCTTGGGGTGATGGTGAAGGAACGTTCGGAGGATGTTAATCACCTTAAGGAGATGCTATGGAGTCGGGATGAGGAGCTCGATCATGGACTCCGAGAAGCGAAGGAACAGATTGATATGTTGGGGAATATTAGTCTTGTTGGGGTGGACGAGGAAGAGCTGAGGAGGTTGGCGGAGAAGGAACAGAAGGCTCATGAAGAGAAGCAGGCATATCATGCTGCTCAGATGGGGTGGGAGCAGGAACGGGCGGAGTTGATGATGAGACTTGAGTCGGTGCAGGTGGAGAAGACAAAGGTGGAGGAACAGTTGGATATGCTGAAGCAGCAGATGAAGACGAAGGAGGAAGAGTTTGATGTGATGAAGAATGAGTTGGAGGCACAGTGGGGTCATTCTGAGGTCGCTTCGGAGCGGATACAACAGCTGGAGAAGGAGAAGGGTGATACGGAGGAGAGTGTTGCTAAACTTCAGCGCGAAAAGGAAGAAGTTGTGCAGGAGCGGGATGAGCTGGCGCAGAGGTATGAGGAGGTTGAGCAAAGAGTGGGAAACCTCGAGTTGGAATGGAATGAGAGTGAGAACAGGAAGATGCAGCTCGAGTCTGAGCTCCAAGAGCTCTGGGAACACAAGGAGGTGATGGAGAAGGAACGCGAGGAGGTAGGTTCTTGTTGCGGTTCGAAGGACAGTCGTGACTTAATCTATGCCCTTTAGCTCGAGGAACAACTCCAACAAGAGCGCGGCCATTCAGAGGCACTCACTCGTGCTCTTCACCAGTGTGAAGACCGCATCGCGCAGCTCGAACAGGAGCAGCAATTCACCTCCGAGAATGTGACTCGTCTCGAAGAAAATCTCCGTCGGCGCGATGAAGAAATCGCGGAGTACTCCCAGAAAGTTCGCGCTCAAGAACTAGAAGCCGAAAATCTCCGAGAGGAACTTGGCAAACTCAAGCGCGAACACGCCCATGTCCTCAATGAACAGTCCCGCGCATTAAAGGAGGCCACGGGATCCGAAGGTGAGGCGAGGAAGCAGCTCCAAGACCTCGTTCGTCAGAAAGCCGAAACCGATGTGGAGTTGAAGTCGACTAAGGATCGGTGGGAGTCGCTCAAGAATGAGATGGAAAGGTTGAGGAAGCACGTGCGCGACTTACAGCAGGAGAGTGCGGACAAGGAGGTCAAGATTGTGCAATTCACGAAACAGCATGCGCAAGACAAAGAGGACATTCAGGGTTTGAACATTGCCCTTGATGCGAAGCAGCAGGAATTAGAACTTGTGAGTTGTTGAAAGTCCGTTAAGTTGGCAATGTCTCTAACCTCGTGTCCAGTATAAGCGCAAGTTCGCGATCAAGACTGGCTCTGTTGGCACACCCGCTTCGTCAGCCTCCAAGGTGCAACACCGTCGTGACTCCTCTTCCGTTTTCGACAACACTCCCAGCGCCTCCCGGCCACCTTCCCGCGCCGCCTCTGTTGTATCTGATTCTGGAAGCGCTAAGGCCGAGAACAACAAGGTCTCTGCACTGGGAAAGAGTAATCGGATTAACGCTCTAAATGGAACATCTACAACGGGATCCGCGGTGAAGAAGCGCGCAGAAGGATCAATGGGACCGCCACCCGTGAAGCCTCGCTTGTCACTCTCGAGTACTCCCACCCCGGCAGCCCGACCATCAGCGCTAGCTCGTTCATCATCTTCCAAGTCACAGAACGCGACTGCTACTCCTGTTCCTCATCGTCGTGTCGCTTCGGGGACACTGGACAAGGCCAAATCCCGACCTTCGGCGATCATGAGTCCAACATCCAGTGTTTCAGAGCTTAGTGAAAAGGAGAACATGGATAGTGAGACGACAGCCGTTCGACGGAGGAACCCGGTTCCTACTTCCGTATAAGCCTTGGGTATCACTTATTGAAGTGAAAATTATGCGATTCCTTCCGTACGTTTGAGTTGCATTTGGCAACGATTATGGACACCTCTTATCCTCTTTCCGTTACTCCATTTAATCCTCATTTTTTTTTGTCTTGAAGTTATTGTCTTCCAGCTTTCGTTGTAAATGTTTTATTGCTATCGCCTTGCTGTGATTGTATTGACTACGTTCGTATGGTCTGCCATTGACTCCACACGCGTTATATCTATATGTTATTTGTTAGCAACTCTCCTATGTGTTTCAATATACCGAAAAGAATAGAAACATTTGGAAACTAAATATCAAAGTTTGTGAGTTGTCAGAGCGAAACGTCGAGGTGGTAAATATATAGCCTGTTTGGAAATCTTGGACCCACTCTGGTTGTGTGATAGAACCTGCGATGAGGTGCCTGAACATGTTGCAGCGCAGCTTAAAAGTTTTCAGCACCGAAAGCCGTGCTCAATGGGGATGCCGATATTGGAAACGGCAAGAGTTTGTTCGGTTGCACCACCACCGCCCAGAAACAAGTGATTTCACGCGTGTTGAATAATACATATTCAAATTCCCATGCGCTTCCTCCTATCCGATGTCGATATCAACAATGCTCTCGGAGGTAACGTTTACCCATAGGCCAATGAATTTTTACCTTTCTTACCGTCTCCCACTCTCATCAGCTCTCATCCCGCCAAAGCCATCTCCATTCTCCAAGCTCAGTCGGAGTTCTGGACAGTTAAATATACCCATTGGGGCCAGCTGCTGAAGAAAAGAGATTCTTCGACTCCATCCATTCTTGGAACGAGATTACCACCATGGAAAAGAGCAATAGTCTGCTGGAGGAGAAGAGGCCGCCCTCGACAGTAGAGACGTCGGACGACGATGACAAGGAACTCGTGGCGCTGGGGTATAAGCCTTCGTTCAAGAGGGAGTTTTCAAACTTGGCCACGGTGCGTGTCCCAACGTGTGTTGTGACATGAGGTCTCATTTTGGCGTAGATAAGTTTCGCTTTCAGTATCATGGTGAGCGCTCTCGGCGCATAAGCGAGTTTTGCACGCTTAGGAGAGAACAGGGTCTCTGCTCCAGTATTGCGACGACATTCAATACGCCCCTAACGCTCGGTGGACCAGCAACGGTAAGCATACCGACTACCTCCTCAATTCCCCCGTAATGCTTCATGCCTGCTCCATAGGTTGTATGGTGCTGGATTCTCGGAGCCTCGATATGCTTCACACTAGGTGCAAGTATCGCGGAAATCGTTAGCGCGTACCCTACCTGCGGTGGCTTGTGAGTTCCCTCCCATTTACTCTCGCTTGATGAATCGGAGTATAATGTGGCGACCCTCTCCAACAGATACACTGCTTCTGCTCGATTAACTCCAAAGAAGCATCGTGCGAGGGTATGGTCTACCCACCTCTCCATTAGGATTTGCATTGCTTATCATGCGGGTAGGTTGGCTGGCTGGTTGGATGGCTCAATCTCCTTGGTGAGCGGATGCCTTGCTCCACGAATAGCTGATGCCAACTTCGCGAGTAAAGGCCAGGTTGCAGGTGTTTCTTCCACAGAATTCGGCCTTTCCAACATGATTTGGGCAGCAGTCAGCATCGGAAGGGTGAGTCGCACCGCTCTATCAGACCCCCTTTTCCTCTGACCCGTTAACAGGGACCTGAATTTGAGCTGACCTCAGTAAGAAATTTTCTATCCAATTTCATCTCAACGTTAAGCTTTTTTTAGGGCAAAACTGTTGGCCTCTTCGCCGGACTAATGGCGTTTCATGGGATTTTGGTGCGTCACTGATCCTATTTTTATCTCCCGTACCTGTCATGAACCACGCGGTGCCTGTTCTCTAGAATTCCTTGGCTACACGCCATCTTGCTAGACTCACTACCGGTTTCGTTTTTGTGAACTTGGGAACGACTTTCCGTAAGCAGCGTGCCCCCGCCCTACCCGAAGACGAAGTTAACATACATACAGTTATTATTATTGTTTTATTGTCAACCACGCCGCGATCTGAGATGCATCCGGCTAGTTATGTCTTCGGTTCAGCGGGTATTGTAAACCAGACTGGTGGATGGAATACTGGGATCGCATTTTTGTTTGGTCTCCTCAGTGTTCAATGGACGGTGGGTGCCTCCATCGCATTTGACCTACGGGGGGAGTGCTAATAGACTTTCCCTAGATGACTGTAAGAAATATACCCTCCTTGTTCCGATTGAGCGGCTAATAGATTGGTGTGTGTCAGGATTACGATGCGACTGCCCATATTTCGTACGTCATTATCCCCAATTTCATTCCCGATGTAAACACCTGTCGTGCCCAGTGAGGAAGTTCATCGTGCCGCCTACGCGGCACCTTCAGCCATTCTCATCGCTGGTGAGTATCAACGCTCTCCCTCCGTTATACGAGATTGCTGAACCCATGAACCAAGTCATTGGTACCGGCCTCATCGGATGGCTATTGAACATCGTGATGGTTCTGTGTTCTGGTCCTTTGTAAGTTGTCACCGGATTTAGTTACTTGCACGGATGAACAGATGTTCTGACTAACTACCAAGGGAGAACCTTCCTGGCCCTTCAGGATCTGCTTTCCTCCAGGTAAGGCATTCATCTTGGCGAGATGTGACACGTCCTGAACATTCCTAGATCATGGTTAACCGAATGGGAGAGACTGGCGCCTTGATCTTGTGGGTGAGTCCTAGGCTGCTTGAAGTGGCTGCTTGAATGGAGCTGAGACCTGCATAGGTTCCTGTTTGCTTAACAGCTTTCTTCGTCGTGCAAACGGCGCTCCAGGCTACCTCTCGTACGCTTTACGCCTTCAGCCGCGATCACGGTAATTCCGTCTGTTGCATCTCCGGCATGTGATTTCTCACCTACCTCAGGTCTCCCCGATGGCGGTTTCTTTGGTAAGAATAGTAGCAAGACAGATACCCCGCTGCGTGCTGTTTGGCTCTCAACGTTCGCTAGCATCCTTCCGGGCTTGTTGGATCTCGCCAGTCCAGTTGCCGCTGGGGCAATCTTCTCCCTGACTGCCATGGCCCTCGATTTGAGTTATATCATTCCCATCTTCCTCCGAAGAATCAACTACAACCATCCAAAAGTCAAATTCAAACCCGGTCCGTTCTGCTTGGGTAACGGAATCCTGGGTAACTTCTGTAACTGGTTGTGTATTTTCTGGACATGCTTCATCTGTGTGATCTTCTCACTCCCTACAATACTCCCTGTGACCAAAGATAACATGAACTATGCATCAGTACGTCGTACCTTGGGAAACATTGAACGACTGACGCTGATCGGCCTTTTTGACCATGTGGTAAAGGTTATTACTGGTGGCGTTATAATTCTGGCCTTGTAAGTCTGGCGTTTGTTTACATTGTAGATACCAACACCCTGATTCTGACACCACCGATTAACCACACACAGCATTTGGTACTTTGTTTCGGGTCATAAACACTATCATGGGCCGCAGTCCAATCTCCATGATGGCTCTGTGAGCCAGAGCTCAACATCGAAGGGCGCCATATCGAATAACGATCTGGCTTGAACGATCTACCTGGTGTCGTGGACGGTGGGCAGTAGACAAGAACATGCCCATAACGAGATATCTTCTTGACGGTCTACTAAGCCGTACGAATGTGTATACCGTGGACATGTCCGGTATTGGGACGGTGTTTGCAGGTCTCCGTTTCGCCTAAACTGTGAACTGGTTACGAAATATTTAGCATTCTAAAATGTAGAAGATAATAGCTCCGATTTATCCGATTGTCGCTCGACTGTCGAGTTCCAAAGCATGATGTCTTAGGAAATGGAAGCCTCTAGCTCTCTGCATTAGAAGCGGGTCATGGCCATGGCCATGGGTCAATGTGCTACTTACAACGTCATGCCAGTAGCAGCTGACTTGTAGTGAACGGACCGGAACTGCTATCATGACAAGTGGTGGGCTTCCTATATTTCAGTCGGAAGGACCTCATTCAGGTTCGGCGCAGGAGTAGTGGGCGGTGATGCAACTACGTCATTGTCATCATGACGCAATGGAAGGCAGAGTGATGGCTTACTATAGGCCCTCCTGGAAGCTTCAAGAACGAAACCAACACTCAAGACTTTCGAGTGCATTCACAGAAAAGAGTTGCCACTACCAGCGCCTTTTGCGATCGCTTAAGCGAGATGATTCGGTGTCGATAGTGATAATCGTGATGGCTCCTTCAAGCGACACCGGTTACGAGGAATAGGGTGCTGGCCTCGTTAATGCCGCTCAGAAGAGTCTCGGTGTGGTGCATCTGACTCAGGGGATGAGCGGTCTATCAGGACGTTTAACCTTACATACAAAATCGATGATCAACCGACGCTTAGATAGTGCTAGGGTATGTAAAGGCACCAAGGCATTGTGACCACATAACCGAATCATTAGGGCATGGGCGCGATGGAGACTGGTAGGTTTTGTCGGGTTATTGCCGGCATTATCCGACCTGAGAATATACCGCGCAAGGGGAAACAAAATCATACCAAAGGAAATCAAATGTAAGCGGCTGAGAAAAGTGATCCGTACTGGAAAGATGCCCAGATTGTTTTTAGGGCTCGCTGAAGCGGACGGTAGCACCGGCTGTAGTGAACGACTTTAGGTCCTGAAATATGATGGATCTTGCTTCAAGACGGGTTGTGGGGGCTGAACCTGAGAAACCCTTCTGCTCATCTCATGATTCAGTTGTCTTCCCCTCGGTTACCTCGCTTATCCACCTCCATCTCTGGAGAAGGCATTGATGGTAAGGGGCTCACCGCTCCGTGTCGGTATCGGGTGATGGTGGAGAAGGGGAAGGTGGGGTGTTTTAGGTGTTTTGACATTGTAAGCGACGTCACCGACATTCTTTTCTTATATGCACATGATGGTTTTTCTATCCCTATCGTCTTTGTTACACAGGGTCCTGCTTCCTAGGCGCCGTCCGAGATGGAGGGATGTTGGGGCCTGAACTAAGCGAGGATCGATCCGGTGATTTTGCGGACGAGGAAGCGATAAACGGGGTGTTCCCCGTAGGGAGGTTATAGGGGGAAAATGTTGACTAGAGAGGTTGCCGGGGGGAGCTTCGTTGTTTATATTGATTGCTAATGATACATGGCTGACGGAGGGGGGATTAACAGCGGGTTTCGATTGAAGTGTATAAACATCAAATCCTATGCGACACACGATATAGTATGGCCTTCAGAACATGCTTGGAGAGCACGGAACGCACACAAAAAACTCGACTGGCGGCATCTGGAAGGATATTCTTGGTCACCCTGGGCTGGTCGCCAAAAATCAGGGCTAGCTTTGCATCGGGCGCCTTCCCGATACTCATAAGTGCAGAACGTCAATCAGAGGATCCCCGAAAGCAGGAACTGATGCGGAGCCAAGGAGTAGAGAGTTTAAGTCACTGATGTTTGCCGATAGGGGATGTCGCGTGTGGTTTTCCGAGCCAATTAGCACGGGTTTTCGAGGCCTTCTAGCATGCTCGTACAGTGAAAAATTGCAAAAGGATGGGATGGCACGGCTCTTCCGGACGAGTTCACAAAGAATGAGACGTACCTGTTGCAAGTTCCAAACTGTGTCGGAACCCTTCTGCTTACCTATCAAATTTCAGATAGCCTTTCCACAGCCCGGTATCAACCAATATGCATCTATCCGACTGTGCTCTTACCCTTTTTCAACAGCCTAAAATGATCATCGGGTCGTTATTGGGACACACTGGTTTACCAAGTAATTCACCAGGCAGCGGCTAGTCTACTAGTTTATTCTCCTTATTTATACTGTGTGTTTGCGAAGCTGCTGGGATGCTGTTCTGGTTCGGGGCTTCTGTTGTGTAAGCTATAGCTGAAGAATATTCCAAACTCACACTCCGGACAAAGGTCGCCCTTTGCAGTTCCCTCAGGGACTTTTTGAGGAACGATGGATGGCTGAAAATCTCTATGGAGGACTCGGCCATGGATCCGAACAGGAGCTAAGAAGAAGGCCTACGAATCCTCAGTGATAACGTGGAATATGATGCATCATCCTTCGGTGTCGATCAGTTGCTTGGCTATCAACCACCGTTTCGTCAACAGGGAGAGGCTCAAGCGGACAGTGCGTTACCAATCTTAGGGCCAGGCTAGGGAACCACTAAGTTTCGCTTGGCACTTCTAGCCTGCAAGCGGCACTTCGACTGTCACAATGTCGTCTCATCATATTACTGATGTGAAGAGCGAGTCCGCCTCACTCTAAAGCCATCTGATATGGATAGTTACCGTAGCAGGTATGGAAGGCAAAGGTCTCTCTCACTGGGTATGGGGAATATCAACCTTTCCTCAGGGCCTTATAACGCAGATACCCTCGGATTTTACAGACATTCCCCTCGAGGACAGCTTGGCAAGTATCGTTGACCATGCGAAGATGCAACCCGCTTTTGATTACTTGTGAACATTACTGTATGGCATATCCCTTATCATAGTGTAGGTTCGCCGGCGACGGACGGATGGCCGGTTCCCCCGCGTCTTATGAGCAGGGCTGATGGCTGCAGGTTTTTTGGTCCTCCAGACGATGCATCGCAATCTCCACCAGGATGAATCGGAGCTATTCTCTTCTACCCCGAAATCCAGATGCTTCCCATCTCACCTTGCTCAATCCCACATTTGCCCACATATCTCGATCACGGGTTGCCCTCGTGCGTCACTGCAAGATAAGGGCCCTTTCCGAGACCAACCTGATGAACACCTAACTTCAAGACTCGAAGAGGCGGCAGTGCACGTATCGGTAAGCTTCGATTTTACGTCTTTCATAGACAGACTCTCTCGGTCGTTGATACCGTCGAGATATTAGTTGGAGTCCGATGATTCGCTCTTCCCCGCCTTTGAAATGCTTGATGGAACGCATTGCATCCCAAGGAGAAACGGTGCACTAAACCGCTGAAATGATCGGTCGAAGAAAGTTATACCTGGCAACCCCGGTGTGATGATCATGCCATAGAGTCAGCTTGACTGTTCACCGATAATGCCTATGACTCGTATGCGAGCCAACCTCGGGAAGAAATGGGCCTGATTCAAGCGGTTTTCCAGTCGTGTAACGGTGGCGTTTCTCTTCATGGGCGTATTCTCGGCTATCTGACAGGTGTTCAGAACCTTTCATTGATCAGAAGGTTCTTCGTGGATATACGAGGCTATAATGCGTTGTTTTGCTATTGTGCCTCGTCGGACAACTCCTAATGCATGCGTGAACAGCAAACCTGTGATGATGGATGGGAAATTTTCCTGGCTTCGAGCGAGTCGGACGTTGGAGTGAGAACTAATTGTATTCTGGATCATTACCATCTGACAATAACGCTCTGATGAAGGTCGGGCGCGATTACCGGCAGCAATGCTAATCGCATTCGCTACCCTGGTGTTGAGGGTGGGCACCTCCTCGAAGATCATCGAATATGGTTAATGCCTCTAGTAAGATTTTACAGAAAGCGCATCAGTGTATGTGGGAGCTGGGTTAGCTTTACACACGGAGGTGGACCCCATCGGCAGGAACAGTGCCCCCAATGCCCAGGGTCAGGCCTTCTCCAGCTTTTTTTTTCGCTTTCTTGATGCGGGCTATCCGAACTCGAGATCTGAAAAGACATTCGGCCTTCACCGTAAAACATATCCGCCGGGGGTCAATTTACTTCCTTGATAAGTCCTTCTGCAACATGAGAATGCGTGCTGATCCGTTGCCAACGATTACGGCGAGGGATTGACGCGGAAATCGCCTGTTCTGCCGAGTTTTTCCTTTGTCTGCTGACAGATTGTTATCTTCCGCCTCCTTTACGCCGGGTATTTAGACTTCTGAGGGAGTGTATCGCGACTTCGTCGTGGAGATGGACACGGCCTTGATTACGGGAACATACGCTAAAGATGGGGACAGTAAATGTGATCAGTGGGTTAAAGCGGGCTTTCTGTATCATCGTCTTCCCTCAACGCCAGCAATGGTCATGACGGCTCTGATGACAATTGATTATCCATGATGTTAACGTATGCGCCACCATCCACTATTCATTCTGTCGGCGGTACAGCCTGGGGATTACGACTGCCAATGGCATAGGGACTGTTTTTTCTTGTTCTTGTCGACGAGAAATCGCTCAGTCATGACCCATACACGACTGTACAGGGAATACGTACCTGGAAGGACTCACGTCGGAGGCATTTCAAGACAGGACTAAGATGGGGACCCAACTCAAACACTGCAGGTGTGTGGAAGTGTATCAACAGAGGCGTTGATTTCTCATAGTTCGCGATTAGGTTCCCACAGTGGTAAAGATGGTGGGTAGACAAACCATGTGAATTTTTGATGCTATTGAATTGCGAAGCCACCGTTTGAACTTCAATGTTCCATCAGCCTATCGATCCTGTTCTCGTTATCTTTCAACTTATGTCATTGTGCACAATGGCGAAGGTAGCTGCTCAAGGCGGTGTTCTCGGGATTGGAAAGTTGAGTAAATCAGGTGCAGGGTGGAGCCTTCAGGGGGTTAATTATGACTAGTGAATCAATTAAGTACGACTATAAGGTATGACAGAATGATCTGGCATTCGTTGTTTGAGGTGGGACAAGCTCGGTATTTTTATCACTTGGCCTTGACAGTGGTGTCAGGATGATATATATATGCTTATATACAGGAGGATATCTAGAGTTTTGGGGTGCAATTGCTACGCATCCTCATCAGCGAAACGGCTTAAAACTATTATTACATTTTGGTCTATGTATAGTATTCGAAAGATAAAATAGACATTAAT
>JAEUWQ010000382.1:0-12883 GCA_018524765.1 Podaxis sp. AQ799166 | reverse complement strand
TCCATCACCCTTCCCGTGTCCCGTTCTTTTATCAAGATCGTGGACGTTCCTTTCTTCTCAGCTGATGGCTTCACCCTCTCAGCTGATCAAGTCAAGACTGAGGCTTCGGCCTCCCCCTTCTTCCCCGCCTCTGACGTGCATCACATGTGCGTCGTCTGCAACTCTGCCAAGTCCGATACCGCCACCATGTGGATCGACTTAGTTGATTCCCAACGCGGCACCCTCGCTGCCTCCCTCATCAACAGGCGCATCATGATAAATGGTGTGTCCTGTCTCATCAAAGGGGCTCGCGCCCACACCGGCACACCTCAATGCCAGCGTTGCTGGCGTTGGGGTCATCCTTCTGATGCTTGCTGCGCGTGTGTGCCCAAGTGTCCTCTCTGTGGGGGTCCTCACTCCGAGACCTCTCACTGCTCCATGGCTGGGTGTTGCAAGGGCAACCCCAAGGCGACTCCCCCCATCCCTCCCACTCCGGCAGGCGCTCCCTGCCCTCATTCCCCTCGGTGCCTCAACTGCTCAGGTGCCCACTCCTCCAATGACCGCCGGTGCCCTTACTGGCGACATCGATTCGACCGCAATTGGATTCGCGGGAGATACCAACGTGATGCAGAGGCCAAGAAAGTTCCCTCTGGGGGCCGGAAGGGCTGATGCATCACCATATGCTTCTTCCCCTCGGCGCGCTACTTCGTGGCCATGGACCGGCCTTTGTTGATTTGTCTCATTTTCATCCATGTTGTTCGGGGCACCTGTTTTTCTTTCTTTCCTTTTCCTTTTCTGTTTCTTTTTCTTTTCTCTATCCGATGGGACTGCTATCGCGCACCCATTTGTAGTAGGCTAGTACTATTGCAATAAACTGTGGATTTAAAAAAAAAAAAAAAAAAAAAACCATTGGGACTGCTATCATGTACCCATTTGTCATAGCTAGAGTCTGCTCTTGTAGTAGATAATGTTTGTGGCAATAGACTCTGATTTAAAAATAAAAAATAAAAAATAAAAAAAGACAGTTAGCAGAATTGTTGTGAGACTTGACCACCTTCCAGACACCCTTTGGAGTGTTGAGGTTGGTCACCCTATCAATGGGTTGGACTAATTCCATTCCAATCTTTCATGATGATGTAACTTACATCCTGCAAGACAAGATACCAGAATACACTATGCCCTACATAGATGACATACCTATTAGGGGTCCTCTATCTCACTATGAACAACCTGATGGAAGTCATGAGGTTCTACATGAGAACCCAGGGATTTGTTGCTTTGTATGGGAACATATGCAAATAGTCAATAGAATCTTACAGAGAATGAAGTATGTGGAAGGAACCTTTTCAGGACCCAAGACTATGATTTGTGCTGACCATATTACAATCATTGGGTTTGACTGTTCCTACCAAGGAAGAAAACCTACAGCAGATACCATAGGAAAGATCATTAGATGGGGACCTTGTGAAAACCCTACCAATGTAAGAGCTTTCTTAGGTACAGTGGTTCAATGTAGGAATCATATTCCTCATTTTGTAACCATCACAGCTCCTTTGTACAATGTTTGTAGACCTGATATACCATTTGAATGGGGACCAGAACAGGAGTTCATGCAACAGCAGTTAAAGGATAGGATACAAGAGTGCTTTCATACTAGGAATCCTAAGTTTCCTAGCAAACAGCCTATTGTAATGGCAGTAGATTCCTCATGGAGAGCAGTGGGGTACTATATCTATCAATGCAATGATGTAGACCCTAAGCAGATTCACTATGTGAAATTCAATTCTATATTAATGGATCCCAGACAACAGCAGTATTCACAACCCAAGCAAGAATTGTGTGGGTTGAGAATGGCACTAGAAGAAGAAGTGTATCTATTAAGAGGATGTAGAAACTTAGTAATTGAAACTGATGCAAAGTATCTGTTTGGAATGTTGAATAATCCTGGTAAATTGCCTAATGTGATGATCAATTGCTGGGTAGACTACATCAGAACCAACTTCCATTTTACCCTGATACATAAGAAAGGAAAGACTTTTGGTCCAGATGGACTCTCGCAATGTCCCTGGCATCTGGGAGATCCTGTTGAGCAAAAGTTCAATGACAGTTCAGAAGATGATGAAGAAGACTTTGAGTTGGTAAAGAATGATCCTCGCAATGAGGACCCCTTAGATTTGGAAGACTTCTTCAATGATATTGACAATAGAACTGGTTTCCTTCAATGGTTCTTTAAAGATAATTCAGAGTTCCAGATGGCCTTAAAAGAGGCTAAAGAAAATATCAAGTGAGAAATTAAGCAGTGAAGGATACTTGTGAGAGATCCCCACTGCCCTATACTTGTCAGACAATTCTTGAATGAAGTAATGTCATGAGAGGAACAAGACTTAGAGGACATAACAGCTAGTGAAGAACCCTATGATGAAGACAGAAGAACTCAGACTGCCAAGATGCAGGATGAATGTCTTCACAAAATTAGGGGCTGGTTAGCTACTGGACCTAAGAAATTGGACCTCTTGAGGATGATGACAGAACAGGCAAAGTTTGTCAGAGTGGCCTCACACTTCTGGCTAGATAATGACAGACAATTATACAGAAAAACAACCAGATCTGGTTTTCAACAACTAGTAGTAGATTCAGAAAATCGTATGAGCATCATGAAAGAATGTCATGATAAATTGGGACATAGAGGTGCCTATGTGATGAACTGGATGATTGCCCAAAGGTTTTGGTGGCCAGAGATGGAAGGCAACATCACATGGTATGTTAAATCATGTTGAAAATGGCACTAGAACTGCCTCCAGTGGTAACACATACACTGTCTATATTTCAAGTATTACACACAGATACAGTATATATTACTCCACCATCAAACAGATGTAGTTATATTGTGCATGGGTGATGTGGGTTATCTTCCTGGATGGAAGCAAGAGCATTAAGAAAAGAGAACGCAAAGTCTATCAGTCAATGGTTATTTGAAGACATCATTTGCCGATGGGGCTCACTAGTTAAAATAGTCACAGACAATGGCTCTCCATTTAAGAAAGCTGTAAGGTGGCTATCAGAAAAGTATGGTATTAAAGGTGTTACCATTTCACCTTACAATTTGCAAGTGAACAGTACTATTGAGAGACCCCATTGGGATCTTAGACAAATGTTGTTCAAAGCAATGAATGGTGACATTAAGAAATGGTACTGGTCCCTACACCATGTAATGTGGGTGGATCATATCACCATTAGAAAAGGACCAGCTTGGACAAAGAAGTGGCAAAGGAACCCATATCAGTACTACAGTGACCCAGAGAAGAATTAAACAACTTACTGTTGCTAGAAGCCTCAGCAGTGACAACATGAGGATGATAACCAGTGGTAAGCTGTACAGCATGTTGGTAAGCATGGCTGGAAGTATCCATGCCTAGGACCAACACATAAGGAAGACATATTGTGGAAGAGCAAGGGCCTGATGCAGTACCAGTCTAATAAAGAACAGTCAGATTTATAAAGTAAAAGCTAGAGACTTGTACAAATGTGGACAGTTGAGTTGGGGGCCTGAGTAAGCACCTCAAGCGACAAAGGCGTCGAACTAGAACTTGCGTCATCCATGTGCATGCGGTCCTAGCGAGAGAATCAGAATCCTGTCAAAGGTGGGGGAAGTCTAATATTAGATACTTACCTCAGGAGGAGAGACAGACCGAAGTGGACTGTTAGCCAGGTTAAGATTGACAATTTGAGTCTCCTCTTCTGGAGCCTCACTAGCAGCCTGATTGCCACTAGAAGCAGCTTTTCCCCTGCAACACTATAGAAGGGAGTGAGCTGTGGAGTTACAGAGATAAACCAAAGATCACATACCTTTTTCAGAGGAGCAGAGGATCCTGCACTGGAAACTGAACTGGCAGATGAGCCAGCAGATCTGTTATCAGGTCTGCCTCCACCAGGAAGATTAGAAGTTGTTTTGGTCAGAACAGAGGTCTTGGTTTTGACATGAGAAAGCTGTTGACACAGCTGGCAGAGTTGGTGATAAATGGAGGGCATCTTGTAGCTCCTGTCATGATTGCTTTGCCAGGACTTGAAAGAACGATGAGCTCAATAGATCAACTTGCTGAAGTTGGGCTTGTTCAAGGTGCTCATGTCTCCCTTTAATTGATGAAGGAAGATGTCCTAAATATATACATAAGAGTTAACCAGAACATTATAGAAGGCCCCATGAGAGAAATGTACTGCTGGTTCAATAATCACCTGGAGAGCATTGAAGACAGAGGTCTTGGTGGTCTCATTACAGCCAAAACACTGAAGACAATGGTGGAAATTACTGACAGCATCATTGAGCTCAGTGAAAGCATTAAGAGATTCAAGAGACATGATAAGAACAGAAGAGAATAGGTGCTTAAGAATACTCAAGACTGGCTGGAGTAATGTCACTACAGTTGATTCAGAGGCTCTTAAATATCCATAGAAAATTATACCAGAAAATCTTCATGAGAATATACTACAGGCTTAGGGTACACTAGTTTCAAAGGCCAAAAAAGCCTATTACTGAGCTACCTAACCTGCAATAGTTGTTTGTGGCAATCGAAGAATGAACTGCTCACTTCCCAAATGAAAGACTGAATAGAGATAACTCAGCAGACAATGCATGGAGTATCTCCACAGTGGATGCATCAGTAGTATTGAAAGAATGGCAAACCTGGATATAGACATTATTGAATGATCCCATACAAGATGTGTCAGTTAACAAGTCACAGCAGGTTGACATGTAATCATTGTAATGGAAGTAACTCCACAAACTAGCTAGAAAGACAAGGACATCATCTATTTAGTGGGGGGGAGAGACAAGGAGTTCAGTAACTCAGTAAACCACATTCAGAAACACAAAGTGGATTTTTTGGCATGGCCAATAACAGATCCTAATTAAGGAAGATACCCAATTACAGTAGTGAGACTCTCCAACAGATCAGTAAAAAATGACTCCTATCAATAGGGCCAGATCTACATCATCATGGAAACCCTATCATAGAGGAATATTCATAGAAGTGGAGTCTCTCAATTAGTAATAAAGGCAGAGGCCTAGACTTAGGATCACACAAAGATTCCAGAGAAATGGTCATCATATTAAGACTGCAGAGTTATTAGACAACAAAATTTGTAGTTAAGAAACCAAGAAACAAGTTTCTAACTACACAGAACAAGAGATTAATGGTAACTAGAGAAAATGAACCTAAGGATGATACCCTAGGTACAGAGAGATGAATCTCTAGTTATAAGACAGAGTAGTAACAAAATAGAAAAGTTCAAAAAATGACAAGAGTTCAGAAATCCACATGAGAAAGCCCAATATGCCCTATTTCCCAGCCAAAGGCTCCTCTTCAGAAGACTCCTCAGAATCAGAGTCTGAGGATCCTGGAGCAGGGACAGATGGTGCAGAAGCAGGAAGAGGGGTTTGAACACAAGGATTGGCAGGAGTAGCTGTGCGAGAACTGGAGGCCAGGTCCTCAGCAGATGACTCAGAGGATGAAGATGTGCTGGGGGCCAGGGATGGAGCCTTGATGGGAGGTGACTTCCTTTGGATGGGAAGAGGTGAAGGTGGCTGTTCCTCATGAGGCTCAGCCATTGTGACATCTTCAAGGCCCTCACTAACTTCCTCCTCACAAGACAGTTCTTCAGGAATGGGCAACATGCCCATGTGTTCCCTGGCCAGTTGACAGCAGTCCAACCAAGTAGGGGCAGCAGGGAGCTCAGGCCAGATGGCTGGCTTTGCCCCTATAGCAGCATAAAAGTACTCCTCAAGATGACCTTGCACAGTATAAAGACATGCAGAAGTCTCAGGGACACCCATGTCAGGATTTGGATTCTCCAAACACTTGCAAGCCAGCTGGAAAAGCCAGTCCACTTGTGCTTGGTTATCAGCAAGGCCAGCCTCAACCCAATAGTTACAGTTGTGGTGGTGATACTTCTCAGCCATCACCAGGTCCAGTGCAAACTCACTAAGTTGTGCCTGGTAGCTAGTGATGGCCAGGCAATGTTGCAACTTGAGGGCCTGGACTTGCATCCAAGCAACACTCAAGCTGCAAAGACAGTTTCAAAGGTCTAGAAATCAAGTCAGACTCAAAATATAATGAAGTTATCAGAATCATAAAAAACTTACAATGCTCACTAGATATTGTACCTATGTGGAGCATCTCTGTGAGGTTCTGGACCAAGGCTGGGGGCTTCACGTGACTGCAGTGAGGCTGCTCCTTGGCTTGACAGGGCTCACAAGGAACCTGTTTGACCATGAACTCTAAAGGATGCATGATAGGATCATTGGGATCCTTCTCCTTGTCCTTGTCATCCAGGGACAGAGGCTTGTGGGTGCAGGGCACCCAACTGTGAATGCAGTTGGGGCACTTGGGGTTTTCATCCCATAGAGGGCCCTAGCAAGAAAGATAGGTCAGAGAACCATAAGGAAGTTGAAAACAGAACTTACCATGTTCTCTGCATGAGGAAGGGTAAAGAACTTACCAGCTGGACGAAGCCACCAGTAAGACACAACCATGCCATGCTTGTGTACCAAATCATCATTGGTACACAGTGCTAGAGTGAAATTCTCAGATGTCAGTAAAGAAATAGTTTAAAACAACTAAGAAATGTTACCTGGCTTGGGGGTGGTATCTCTGCCCTTGCCCTTACCCTTGGATTTGCCAGTCTCCTCATGATGCTTAGAACCAGCATCTTGAGAACTAGCAGTTTTAGCAACCTTAGAAGGACGCGACGAAGTTTTGCCATGGGACTGCTTCTTGGGACATGGGGAAGGTGAGATGCTAGGGGTCAGGGAAGGATGATAAAATTCCCCAGAAGAGATTTCCTTGCAAGGAGGGTCTCCAATCTTGGGGGCTTGAAGAAGTTGTCACTTCTTCCTAGGCTTGGGAGCTAGAATTGAAGAAAGGATTCAGTAAATGAACTTTGGAAAATTCTAGAGAAATAAAATGCTTACTCTGAGGGATGGACAGCCTGTTGGAAGGCCCAGCCTGTGGGGTAGGAAGTGTGGGGATAGTGAGAGGAGGCCCTATAAATAATAACAGAAGTCAGAATGATATTTAATATAGAGATGTTTGGTAGGCAAATGATTCCTACCAAACAACTCTAGTGAGCAGGCAAGTAACTTACCTGCTCCAGCAGTAGTCCTCATCATCACTGGAAGGGCAAGTGCCCCTAAGTAAACATAGAGGATTAGTACAAGAGGAAGAAGCCCATGTCATGAGGGAAGCCAAGGAAAAGAAATGAAGGAAGGAAGAGAAGCAAGCCAGGAAGGAAGCAAAATGTTGAGCCCATGAGGAGTCTGAGTGCCAAGCCAGAGAGGAAGAAGAGAGGAAGAAGAAAGAAGAGGGGGTCCACAGGGCTTGTGAGGCTGAAACGAAGAAGAGGGAAGAGGAACAACACTGGGCTCTCCAATACCAAGAGGAGGCTTGTAAACAGTGCAAGGAAGATGCTCACAAGTGGAATGTGGTTGAAGCCCATTTACAGGCACAAGGTAGGTGTCTGAACCTCCCTTTCTTATTGTTCTTCAGCCTTCTTCCTTGTGAGCAGGACTTCCAAGTCTTTGGAAGAGAGAGTCTTCAGGGAATCAATGGGCAAAGTTGGAGACATGATAAGAGCACTTGGAAAGATTCAGCAGAGTAGTGAGGAATTGGCTATCATCAAGTTCCTCTATTTAACAGGACACAGACATCTGCAGACTTGGATGAGATTCACCCCAGAAATTAATTAGAATTAAACTTCTAGTTAACACAGAATACAGAAGATGTGAGCAGGTTTATCCTAGAAATAGGGTAAAAACTTGTAGCGAAAAATACGAGTTCTCCGTTTCCGCAATGGAAATGAACCCGATATTCACAGAAGTTCTGGAAATGATCTATGGGATCACAATTGGAATCAGTAGCTATATGACATAGATCTCGTGAAGCTGATCTATAGCACTCAGGGACAGGATGTTTGGGATCTGTGAGAATCTAAAATTAGATAAAAGAAGTGCTTGAGAGAACAGAGGTCTCAAGACTTCTCCAGACAAACCTCACTCCAAGCTTTCTGTAGCAGCAGCCTTGGAGAACCACAGGAGATTCCCAAGGTTATGGGTTTTCAAGATTGGAAATTCAAGCTAGGAAATTTCTCAGCAGAAGGAAATACAGAATTGTGGAATCCCATAACAGAGGAACTAAGTCTGCATGAGATTCCATAAGCAGAATACAATACAGTGTTAACTAGCATCACTGACATGCCTGCAGATATTCTCATGATAAAGATGAGTATATCGAGCCCTTAGAAATCAGCAAGTGATCTTGACATGAGGAATTAGCTTGCAAGGATCATAGTCAGACCCAAGTCAGGGAACCAGTACAGACATAAGATACTATCAACAGTAGTCCATCACAAAGGTGACTGAGGACAGTCATTTATAGTGGGGGGGAGATGTTACAGCCTAAACTGTTTTCAGCCATGAAAGCAATATTTAGGTTATAATATAATCGAGTTTTATGGCTAGAATAACAGACTATGAACCCACACTAGAGGAAACCTCAGCACCTCACAAGGATTGACCCAGTAGTATAGTCTAGGCACCTAGATTGGGAAAACTGTACCAACTAGACACATTGATATGCCATTGATTCAGTATCATCACTAAAGTCAGGATTATATTACTGAAGGCTATTCATTAATCATATCCTTGCAAGGATCCTTTCTTGTGCAAGCAACACTAAGGATTATCTTGTTCAGTAGTATGCTTAGCTGCCACTGTGTACCAAAGACCTAGCACAGCTATGACCTCAGCAGATAAAGTCCAAGTCAGAAGAGAGAACCACCCAACTAAGGGATCAACATGTCATCTCAGTAAGAGTGATTCATTGACCTCACAAGATGCCAAAACCAAGTGACTCACAAACAGTCAGTGATTCAAATCAGCTTAGTGAGAAATGCAGAGAATGAAGATTCATAATACCATTGAGTCAATAATGATGAAATGGTATTACACACACAGTAGAGCTGATAAATATCATACATGCATACTTTGGCAGTCCACATGTCCAGTAAAAATGCATATGCGTTCACTACCAGAACACCCTATTGGGCAGAGAATAATGTAGATTATAAATTATATGACTCTGTACTTGTATGTGTAATCCTTTGTTGAGTCAGAATATTGTAACATTAGATTATAATCACTCCTCAGCTCATAATATAAAAATCCCCTTGATGATGTGAGGTGAAGCAAGGGAATTCCTGCTGAGCTTTGCTTAGACGGTTGTTGTATATTCAACAATCATTGAAGTGATAGTTAAGCATTTATAGGAGTTTTCTTCAGTTGATGCAACCTACTAGCAAGAGCCAGAACAAAGACCCAGTAGTTCCCTCAGAAGTTTCCATAAGTTGAGAATCAGAAGTTAGCCTTAGCAGGGTTAACTAGGAGTACATCACAGCTGCATATCGCCAGTCAGAGCACTCATTGGTACAAGTTGGTATATTTCTAGTAGTAGCGAGGGATCACTCTCGCTACCTTCAGTTCTTTGGTACTTGTGTATTGTAGTGATGCTACATCAGAGACTTGTCAATTTAGAACAAACAGTCTAGTTCAGTCTTGAACTAGGGAATCATTGAGACCACCTCACGACAGCATCCAGAAGTCCTTGTGTCAAGCAAAGATAACACCAAGCATATACACATTCCCCCACTCCTTCACAACTCTTACCCTTACCTTTTTACATTCCTAGTGAGTGTTTCGATCTCATGTCACTTTATTATCCCTTTCATTTCTGAATCAGAGTCCTCCACAAACTTGCTAGGGTGTGGCCTTTGGTAATACTATTTTATATTTCACTTCACATTATCTCTTTTATCTGTTATATCCAATAGTAATCCATTTGCTGCCCCATCACCGGTACCCCCTCCCTCAACTACTACCTCAACCATCTTCCCTTCAGCCAAGCAGACAGCTACCAGAGAGTCAGAACCCTCGAACCCACTGCAACAATTCTGAACTATTGAACCACCATTGTATCATTCAACTCAACTGTCCACCCCAGAACAGATCCCCAAAACCACTATCCCTACTGTTTCACACAGGTGTACCATTGCCAACCAAGCAGTCAGAATCACAGAATTCTATGTTTGCATCTGCAACAAGTGTACAACCCGAGACCCAGATCAATACACCTTTGCCCCTATCTCTGCACTCGTGGCTAGGACTGGATACATGGCCTTCCTCAAGGTACCCAGAAATGTGAACTTCACACTTAGCACCCACTACCCAAACCTTAGATACCTTTGGAACTAACAAGTCACTGTTGTCTTCATCCCAAACCCCAATGCCAACCAATACTACACCTCTGAACTGATCTACTACAGAGATGCAGAGGCCAGAGTCACATATTGGTCAGACACCCCCACAGAGACTGATGCATCCAATACCAAGAGCACCAGGTACTACATCATTGACCTTGACTCCATTTAATCAAACACTGTCTCCTCCTCCCCCAAATCCACCACAAGGACCACCTGCTTGTCAACAGAACACAGCCATGGCCACCCCCAAGGCCCCAAAGATTCAACCATTTGATGGTGAACCTCACAACTTTCAGACTTTCCAAGACCAACTTCGATTAGTCTTCAATGACCACCAAGCCACATTTCAAAATGTGCAGAATAATATTGACGACTGAAAGAAGATCCTCTACACCCTCCAGTACATGACCAAAGGAAACACTGCTGGATTCTGCAATGCTTTCATGAAAGAAAAGTGGAACACCACCAGCAACACCTACAAGTACAGCACTTGGAATGATTTCAACATTTGACTCAAAGATCACTTCAAACTGAAGATTGAAGCAACGCAAGCTACTGAAAAGCTTCGACATGCTCATCTCAACATTTCTAAAACCAACATCACCATCTTCAACCAAATTTTTACCTACCTTTTGAGTCCAGCAAACATCACCGATGACAATCACAAGGTTCATCTCTATGTCAACTCTATTCCTGACAGGGTACAGTGACAACTCTATTTAATGACTCAACCTCCCACTACTTATGCCCAATGGCAAGCCAATGTTGCTAGGATAGTTAATAACTTCCAGCAATACCAGATGCACAAAACTGGCAGAGGACCCTCATCCCAGTTGTCTTACTTCAACAATGCCTTTAATGATGCCCCTTGAAACAAGTTTGTCCACAAAGAGCACTGACTCCCACCAGGCAAACCCATGGATATTGGCACACTTGAAGAATTCTCTTCTGGAGACAAAGAAGATGACTACACCAAGCAGGGCATCTTGGTGAATGCTATCTTAACTGATCAACAACGAGACTGGATGAAATGTGGAGCATGCATCACCTGTGGTAAAATGGACCACTGGGTGGATTCATGCCCCCTTTGCAAGAACTGACAATCTCCAATGAATCAGAGACAGTTCCAGAAAGGAAAACAACCCTCCTCTCAGCCATCAGCCTCAACCTCCTCTGTTATGTAGAGACAGTTTCTACACATCGTCTCAGTGTGGAGAGATACTGTCCTAAGACACCCCAGCACTATTAAGTTCCTGAAGTGGAACGCCCATCCGTTCTCTGGAGAGAACTAGAGGCTGGCTGGAAATCTCGCAGGGACTGCCTAGGGAGAGATACGACTTGTAAGGTCGCAGGCTACTCCATAGGTTTAGCTGTTACGCCAGTTATCCTGTTGAGGCAGGTAGAGCTCTCACGTGGCAAGAAGATAAAGCAGAAGACAGTCCTCGCTATTCTCGCACTATGTACAAATGATTGTAAAGCTAAGTTCTACTTACTTTACGAGCTATCTAAATACGAGGACAATTGCTATTCTACATATCCTTAAGGAGAATCTTCGTAGTTACTTCAGTACTCTAAGTATAGCAGACCAAGCCCGAGGTAAGATGAGATCTACAGAAGGCGAGCTATTATTACACAACATATCACCAAGCCCGAGTGCTAAACATAGTGCTCCTTTGGAAGATCCGAGGCGAGGCCAAGGTTGCAATGGAAGGCGGGTCAATGTGGACACTTGGAGTCAGGAGGTGGGAAGGTGGTTGATGAACAATGAGGCGGGAACGTGAGGGAGGCATAGATGGCAGCAGAAACAAGAGGAGTGTAACATCATCCCCTTTGTGTAATCGAGCTCCGGATCGATCTACCTATAACAAGTGTCAATCTCTGTGAGGCATCGCTTGGATTGGTTCTGGATAGGGACGTTGTTAGTTGTGACGTGTCGACCTTCAGTCTGCTTCGTGATGGGGTTGAAAGTATACTCGGTGGTGGTATTTTCCAAAGCTCCACAATCGCGAGGGATGGGTCGAGGGATGAGAGTGAAAGCATCTTCATATAACATATTCTGTTGTCCTCTTTGGCCAAGAGTCAGAGCGTTGGTGAGAAACCAGACGCGCTTCTTGGCTTCTTCATATGTAGGGCCATTAACAGGAGATTGATATCGAGACGGGATGACGGGAGTCTGAGGACATTGAATACACTGCCAAGAGTGGTGATTTCATCCTTGACAGAATTGGCACATGTGGTTAGGGCAGTCGGAAGCGATATGCCCTACTCCTAAACAAAGCCAACAGCCTTGCATGTATACTCTGAGGAGGTTGGGAGGAAGGAGTCTCGCGATGGTGAGAGGAAGAGTTCATCGGCGGATGTGGCGCTCCCAGTTGGGGTATTTGGAGAGGGGGTTTAATTCTCCTTGCAGAGTCAAGACGTTTACGAGGGTTGGTAGGTTCGGGTAGGTGGCAATGTCAGGCTTCTGTTTGACTGAAGCCTTAGCTCGAGACTGAAGGGTCTCTGGGACAAATGGGTCTGTGCGTGCTCGATGGGAGTAGGCTCTTCCCTCAGCAACAAGGATTCCTCGATCTCATTGATACTGCCAGGGGTAGTT
>JAEUWQ010000383.1:0-26161 GCA_018524765.1 Podaxis sp. AQ799166 | reverse complement strand
TCATGATAAATGGTGTGTCCTGTCTCATCAAAGGGGCTCGTGCCCACACTGGCACACCTCAGTGTCAGCGCTGCTGGCACTGGGGTCATCCTTCCGATGCTTGCCGTGCTCGTGCACCCAAGTGTCCTCTCTGTGGGGGTCCTCACTCCAAGGCCTCCCACCACTCCATGGCTGGGTGTTGCAAGGGCAATCCCAAGGCAACTCCCCCCATCTCCCCCACTCCAGCAGGAAACCCCTGCCCTCATCCTCCCTGGTGCCTCAACTGCTCAGGCGCCCACTCCTCTAACGACCACCGGTGCCCATACTGGCGACATCGATTCGACTGCGATTGGATTTGTGGGAGATACCAATGCGATGCAGAGGCCAAGAAGGCTCCCCCTGGGGGCTGGAAGGGCTAATGCATCACCATATGCTTTTCCCCTCTTGGCACGCTACTTCGTGGCCATGGACCGGCCTTTGTTGATCTGTTTCATTTTCATCCATGTTGTTCGGGGCACCTGTTTTGTGTGTGTTTCTTGTTTTTCTTCCTTTCTCTTTTCTTTTCTCTCTTTATACATTGGGACTGCTACCGTGCACCCATTTGCCTAGATACTCTTTGTAGTAGATCAATGATGGCAATAAACATTGATTTAAAAAAAAAAAAAAAAAAAAAAAAAAGAGGCATGAAAGTTGTCAATCAGGAATTTAGTATTTGCAAAGAACTTGGGCTCATGAAGCATGCAATATGGGCCCAATGAGCATGCAAAGTCATAGATCATGTGCTTTAGTGCCCATGGCCATCATGTAACCATTGCCAAAAAAATGTCATTTCATCCCTCACTCTTGGGAATGCAAGTAGAACCTGTAACATATAATGTGGGTGCACCATACTGCCATGATGCTGCCAGTAAGTTGATCCTTTCCATAATTGCTATAATATTTTGAACAATTGCCACCATGGTTACCAGACTCCTGCTCATGCTTCAGGTTGGGGTATCATGGCTAAGAACAGATCTGAGGTAAGCTGTAAAAAGTGCTGGTCTCCTCAGTCTTAGTGATGACATGTGGCCAACACACTTTCACACCTACCTGGTGCCAGTCATCTTTTGCTCCCATCCTCTCTGAATCCTCTCTCAGCTTTGCACCATGATCAACAAGATACTTTAGAACATCATGTGCACAATCATGGATCCATCTTGCCAATTGTAGGATTGGCCATGGATATGTTCCCTCTTTTGACTGCTCAACTTTTAGAACCTGATAAAGAACCAGAATTGAGATGAGGCAGGATGCATTGAATGGCATGGGGTCAAGTAAGAACTCATCCAGGATGACAAAGTTGTCACTTGTCCCAAGGCACAATACAGTGTCATCAGAGGATATCTATCCAGCTGTTTAGACTCAGGTATATAAATCTGCTGAAAACTCATTTGTCAGAAGAGCTCAAAGTAGGCAGGTGCTGGGATGGCTGTCCCACTCTCCAATCCAAGTTTTTGAGCAAACACTGTACCCAGCCCTATGTTGATCTGCTTCAGCTTTTCTTCAGCCAGTTTCACTACCTTGACATGATCACATTCTTGCATTGTGACATCATACTTGACCTCTTCCATGGTGGACTCCACATTTTCAGACTGCTTTCCCATTTGTCTATGACTGGTTAATGCTTTCAGGATGAGTTGGCAAGTTTCATGATCCAAGATCAATTGCTGGGCAGGGTGATAGCAGATGTTACTACAGATGGGAAAGTTGGTGGATGTGGTTGTTGGTGGCTGAAGGGAAGGTAAGACCTTTTTCTTGCTGAAGGCCATGGTTATGCCATCCCAGATAACATCATCCAGATAGGGCCCACAGATTGTGCATGTCATATCATTGTTGAATTCCTGCAGCTGGATGAACATGAACCATGCAGAATGAAACAAGCCCACAGATATGAATGGATGACATGACCTATATGTTTCATATCAGCCACTGATAACTGATACCCAAGCTGCAAATGGTGTCTCTGACATGGAGTATGTGCTTGTATATTCATCCAATAAGTTGTGAGTGAACAAAACATGATTGCTCCAACTAAAAAACCCATGTTCTCATGCATCAGGTCCAATGAACTGTCATCATCAAGAATTGCAGTTTGGGCAGTGCTGGAGTTCAATCTTGGCATTCACTGCCCTGGATAAGCCATATATTATGCATGGTG
Source organism: Podaxis sp. AQ799166 (assembly GCA_018524765.1). Classification (NCBI taxonomy): domain Eukaryota; kingdom Fungi; phylum Basidiomycota; class Agaricomycetes; order Agaricales; family Agaricaceae; genus Podaxis; species Podaxis sp. AQ799166. The sequence continues at coordinate 23,985 of JAEUWQ010000383.1, read as the reverse complement.
CACAGGTTGTTGGTAGAGTTGGATCATACTTCATACTGCATGTGCATCATGAGTGATCTTCTAACCTGATGGTTCCAGGATCCCCCTCCATCAGGCAAGGGTGTTCATAGAGTTCAGGATCACTGGGTAGTGAGCACCACAGTGGGGGCATGATAGTGTGGTAAGATACTGAGGTGTCAATATTCTTCAGTTCACCACCCACTGCTAATACTTTCAGTATAGCTCAAGATAAAGCAAGCCTACATGCACTTTGATCAACATTCAATTCATGCCATTCCTTGACATGGCTCCCATCTGCTTCTAGCATGCTTTGCAGCTCATCCTGGGCAAGCAAGACATGCTGACACATCAATTCATGATCCTTCATGCACATGCATGATCCCATTCCCATGTTGTCACCATCAAATAAGATGATGACATGACTACCAAGTTGCTGACCAGCCACCAAAAACCAATTCAGATGTGAACCATGCTCTCCTCATTGACAGGCAAATAAAATGATGGTTTTCTCTGTGAAACATAGCCCACAGTCACTAAGAGCTCAGCCCATGTCTAGGTGACATACAGTCTTGGTTTATTAGATGGTTTTGTGCAATGATCCATTCATAGAAATCTTGGATATATTATTCATGGATGCAAGGCATTTGTGAAGTGCTGTGACCTTGGGGACAAACACAGGTGACATGGACATCACTCCTGGTGACAACATGCTGCAAGTGATACCAGGTGTTCTAAAATTGGGTGAGTTTAACATACTACCAAACAAAGATCTAAACTTACCTTAATGCAATTGAACTTGTTGTCCCAGCCTTGTACCACATACAGTTCATTTGAAAGAGGGTAAAAGCCAGCCAGCTGTTCCATGACTGCTGTGACATATCTGGTATACCCATCCACAAGTGCTTCATTGGCTGGGTTGAGCTTGTCATCAGAGCTGTAAGATGGCTGTGCAACTTCATCTGGCACCTGTTTAGAACTTGGTATAGTTTCCTTCCTCTGCCTTTTTGATTGTCTGACACTACTGCTTGACCTCACTCTTTTGATAGGGCTGACAACTTCTTGGATGTCATGTGTGTTGAATGAGTCATCAGCAAACAAGACTGGTGAAGATGGAGGGGTGTCAACTTCAATTTTCTCAAGTTTCAAGAGTGAGGCCATGACCTTAGAGCAAGTTTCCTTGAAGATTTTTCAGAGGTAGTTCAACCTGGCTCCAATGCATCACTGCTGAATTGTGCAGTTATTTTTTTTTGATTATACAGCACTCTACTTTTTTTTCAGGGCACTAGTCAATATTAGCCAAACCCCTAGCTCAAACTATTTGTTCATAGTATGTGTGTGGCATGGTTCATTTGTTACAGGGAGGCATGGCTGAACAATTCAAGCTGAATGTCCTTGACCTGATATATCAGACCCAGATCCAGAGATCACATCCGATAATTAGTGTATCAATGTTATATAAAGGTGCTAACTCAAATTTCTTGCCTAAGCTTAGTTCTCCCCCATTTTGCTATGGTGAAGTTGACTCCTTGTGGCTCTTGTGCACCTCATTGCTGCTGGAGATGCCTTGGTTCCCCACTGTGTTCACAATGCCCCCATACTTCAGCTGGGCACAAATATGTACATAAGTGTTTCCTGAGCTCTCTCTCTGCTGCCTTGACTAATTTCTATTTCAGCTACCAAAACAGAAAAATCAAAGTGCCAATGCAGGTTTGTCCATTTCCTCTTCATTCTATGCACACAAAAGACTCAAAGAGTCACTATAATATAGCCCAGCTACAAGATTCTCTTGTGAATGCACCTCAACTGGTGAGCTCCATCCCCTTAATCCTTTCCAATTACTCACATCTCATGATCCAGTTGTCATTCAATACAGCCCCAGTTTCTTTGACCACAGCTGGTCCTCCTGTATTGCCTACACAACCTCCTTCAACCATGGCTGGTCCCCCTGCATTGCCTATGCAACCTTCTCCAACTATGGCTGATCCTCCTGCACCACCTATAGCTGATCCTCCTGCACCACCTATGGCTGATCCTCCTGCACCACCTATGGATCCTTCTCCAACCATGGCTGGTCCTCCTACAATGCCTATGCAACCTTTTCTGACCATGGCTGGTCCTCCAGCCTCAAGTACATGATCTGCTGTTGACTCTGCACCTCATATGCCTCCAAGAGCAGCTGATATGGTGAGTATCTCCTGAAATGCATCTCATGCTACCAAAAGTTCACATGTTAAGCCTTCAGCACTTGCCATTGACCCAAGACTCCAAGTGCCCAACTCCATCACTTCACAGATGATGGGCTTCACAAGTTTGTGTCATCTCTCTTTCAATTTTCTCCTATATTGATATTTTACAATTTTAGCTTTACCTTCTATGCCTGCTGCTTTTGCCAAGATGGATGAAAGTAGGGAAGGCACCCTGGAAAATAACCCTGGGACACTGACTTCCTCAAAATCTCCATGTGCTATGGTCAAGAAGCCTATCTATAGCCTGGTTGAAGGTGTAAAGTGCAGTAATACTAAATTCAGTATGTTGTGTTTAATAGAATAACTGCTGCTGTCTGACACAACATGACTAGGCATTGCCCAACAAAAGGTATTACCTACAGCCATCACAGATGCCTCTACCTCCACCCAGTGGTTCAACTGTGTCATGCAAGACCTTATGATTCAGGTAAGTAATACTTAATGATATAGTAATCAGATTTGCTAACTTGCTTTTTCAGTGTGAGTGGCTTTCTGCTGAGACAGGGTGTTGGTTATACCTCTCAGGGCAGCATATGAATGCAAACATGGGATTTTTCAGCTATGCCTCACTGTGGATGTGCCAGGAGGCTAAGGCACAAGTGACTGACATCCAGAATACATTTAATGTAATGTACACTAGTCTCCTGAGTGCTCACCAGCTTGATGCCATCCAGCTTAGTCTTCAAGTGCAGAAATGCAAAGAAGATCTAGAGAGAGCTCAATGGGAAATTGCCAAGAGAGATATGCATATTGCCCACCTTCAGTCTGAACTAGTGTAATCTAGGAATACTTAGATATATTATTAGATCCTTAATAATGCTTCATAATTATTCTGACAGGTAGTATACTTACCTCGTGTGTGTGCAGACAGTACTCTAAATAGATATAATGAGTTTCTACACCATAAAGCCAGATAGATCTTTTGACAACATATTAATGTCATCCAGTGAGCTGATGAGATCATTGACAAACCCACTGTGAAGTATCACTACAACAAAAGCTATGTTACTCAAAAGGAGTCTCCTTACCAACTGAAATTGTCTATGTGGTGCAAGTATTATTGTTACAAGGTTTCTTCTTTGGCTGAATGATGCCTAAGTTGGAGCCTATCCTTGTAAGAGAGATGAGCAGAGGTCCTAGTCCTATACAGGTCAGTAGGAGCTGTTCTGTTTAACCTTATGTGGCTGTTCAAATTGTCTTTAGGCAGTGAACTCATATAGATCACACACTCCATAGGACAAGACATTGAAGAGGAGCCTGAGAGGGAAAAGCTGTCTTCAAGGGCAAAGAGTTGTAGACTTAACACACTACTGAGGAGATAACACATGTTATCTGGAGTAACATGCATTAAGATTAGACTTGGCTAATCTACAAGTCCAGGCATCATACATATACAAGTCCAATGACTACTTAAGGAAGTAGATCAATTGTAGCATAGAAGATGAATATACATGAAAGGAAGGCATAGGGCATACTCCATAAGGCATAAGGAAAGAGGGCATAAGACATATGTTGAAAGTCTGCATGAGTGAACATAATTGATGTGACATGGATATGACAGAGGAGATGAAACTTATACCTAGTCCTAAGAATAGGAAGTGTCTAAAGATAGAAGTGGTAAGTTTAGTGTTCAATCACAAGTCATCATTGCAAGGGAAATATACTCCATGATACCAGCATGCTTTGTCTACCTTTTCACACATTTCCCAATCAAGCATTTGACAGAGTTCAGTGGTTTCCTGCCAGAGGCTGACTATCATGCACTTCATCAGATCCCAGTCTTTGTAAGACTGCTCTTCAGTCTCTTTGGTCTCCTTGGTGATCTCAGAGTCTGCAATATTCATAACAATTATTGTTAAAATTGACACTACATATTATAAAAGCTGAGGGAAAATGTCATCACCGATGTTCACACTGGTATTATTGAGGGCTCTTGTACTGAGCTCAATGATCCTTCTGAATGAAGGGCTGGATGCAACCTTCAGATTACAGACAGAGTGGTGTATTTCAATGTACTTAGGTTCATAGGTGTTTACAGTAATGAGTAGCAAGTCAAACTTCCACACTTTGGCATTATTGAGGGCTCTCATACAAAGCTTTATGGTCCTTCTGAATGAAGGACTGGACAAGACCTTCAAATTATGAACAGAGTTGTTTATCTCAACATACTTAGGTTCATCTGTGTTTACAGTGATGAATAGTGAGTCAAACTTCCATCAGTATTGCTGAGATGAAGGCTCTACCTCAGCAGCTCTGCAAATGTGTCATGGACAACCATGACCTCATCCTTGATGACCTTCAACCTTTGACCTTGAGGTGCTCAAGAATATATTTGATGGCAACAATATATGACAATAATATTGAAGTCATCACCATCAAGGTGGGTTACCACCATTGATAGCCTTGACTTTGAAGATGTCCTTCAGCATTTCAAGGACTGTGATTTCAAAGGTTTGCTGATATCATTTGGTTCATCTGATTTGTGATTATCAATCAGCTTCATCTGATTTGAGATCATTGATTGGCCTCATCTGATTTGTGATCATCAATTGCTTCACTAAGCATTCCACAGTCCTGTCATAACCACAGAACCAAGCCAGTGGGTGAGCACCAGGGGATCAACTGTTGTTCCTGACTGAAATAGACACTGATGTTCTTCAACTATCACACATAAGAACTATTAAAATGTCATAATACTAGTAGAACTCATATGATAGCTTCAAGTCCCAGATGTTTGGGCATCAGGGATGCTAGGATGATGCATAAATCATAGGTACAGCATGAATGTTTAAGGATCAGACATACCTTCAAATTGTAGGGGACCTGCCAATGTCCACAGTGTTCCAGGCTGCTGACACTCACTGAATTGCATTGAGTTGAAGGAATAGGCAACAAGCAGTCATGTTTCAGATGTTTGGATGTTTGGATGTTGGATGTCAGATGCCAGACCAGGAGCATAAAAACTATCAGGCTAGTTGATGGATGCAAGTTCCTAGTGCACTGGTGATTAAATCTTAGTGAACAGTAAGAATGGAAAGATATATAGGAGGAAGACTAGACATACCTTTGTGATGTGTATCAGAAGAAGATACAGTCCCACTTGCCAGAGACTTCTTCTGGACTGCTAGTCAATAAAAGGTGGTGAGCAGTAGGGATGGGAAGACAAACAATCAGACATTGGACCCACCTTTACATTGGAATGAGCTATTCAAATGAAAAGCAATGGAGTGGTGAATGGAATAAACCTAATCTGTGCAACAAACATGATGTGAACCAGGCATATTTGTAAGGGCATGCCCTTACACTTAATTCAAAAATCAAGTAACCCATGTCACTGTATTATATTTTGATACCATTCTTGTTTACCCATCACTCCATCACATATTTGTACCTACTGTTTATTAGGGCACTTCAGTTGTCAGGGACAACTGACCTTTGCTTGTGCCACATAGTCTCCCAATATATGGGTTTGAACTATTTGGCATGAGCATGGGGTCTCCCAACTGTAAAGCCTGAAGCTTTACATTTTTTTAGTTCACCAAGTGGACTAACACATGAGCAAAATGCCCTATAACACCTAAACACTGCATACATGTGGCAACCAAGAATGACAACACCCAACAAGCTTTGATGTGATAACACATTGGATTCACCACCTAGTGGCAGTAGCCACACTGACAATAATGGAGAAAAGGGAAATTATCCCCACTCCAGACTATTTAAATTAGAACCTGTTTGTTACAACCTTTGTATGAACTCAGGTTGCAACTAGGCAAAGACTTGAGGATGAGCAAAGGGGAAAGAACTAGTTGGTAAAGCATGAGGAATACAGGTGCTCTGTCTAGGGTTTATATACTGTGGGGAAGTAGCTAAGAATAGATGAAACAAAGGGATGAGTCAGTGGCTGACTAAGGTGAAGTGTAGCAAGGGGCTGAAACATAGGGTGAGATGGTGTGCTGAGTAAGTGTGTACTAAATATAGCTGAGACTGTAACATCACCCTCCTCCTAAGGTGTCATGACTACATGAAACTAATGTAAAGGTCCATGTAAGTTACAGCATACTGGAAAGGTGAAACATGTGAGGAAATTCTGGGCTTCTTCAAATGTTGGGGGTTCTTGTAGTCAGTGAGTGATATAGCAGGCAACATCCTTCTTGTTAGGACCAATGAAGAACTGGTTGGTGGGTTTCTTCCAGGTGATGAAGAATGGTGCATAGTTGGGTCCTCTGCCATACATGGGGATCATGGTACCACAGTAGGTGGTGCCAGTGTTGCTGTGATCTTGGATTAGGACCTGTAAAATCTTCTCCCAGTATTCTTTGTCTTTCTCACCATCTTTCTTCAAGGTCTTGAATGGCACAGGGGGCTCACACTTCTTGACTTTGGCAGGTCCCATACATTCAGGGGTGAGGAACTTGATGAGGTGCATGACCTCTTCTTTGACAGTGGGGGTTTCATTGTCTGATTCTGGGTTGGTCAGGGGGTAGCATTGTGGAGCAGGTCATGGGGTTGGGTGTTCATGAGGGAAGGGGTCTTTCCCTTGGGTGAGTGCTACAAGGCAGGATACAAGGTTCTCCTTTTCTTTGTCATCAGTTATTCCCAATTTGGAGAGTTGTTCTGCCACCATGACTAGGATGCTAGTGAATTGATCACTTGTGTCAGATACAAGGTATTTGTTGGTGTCATGGAGGATGATGTGGATGTGCTGGTTCATCTGGGTGGTTCATCCTGATCCCTTGGCTGAGTTGTGAACTTGTGGGATGGTAGCTTGGACTGCTTCAGTGAATAGTTGGACAGCTTCTCATATGTCATTGTACACTTGTCAGAGGTGGACAATATCTCATGCTAGTTGTATGTGCTCTTCGAATTGCTTGGTTGGGTTATTATTTGTGAGTTGTTGTTTGATATCAGTGATGAGGGTGTTGGTAGGGGGAGTGGTAGGAACAAAGGTCTGGGTGCTTTGGTCTGCATCCATGTTTGCATTTGAATTTGCTTGGGGTGTTGTGATGCTATGACTGTTGATTACCCCCCCTTTTTATAGGTTTTGCTCCAGGAAACCTTTGGAGATAATCCTGTAACACCTCCTGTGCATTTTCAAGTGCTGATTCAGCTATCCATGTGTCATGCTCATTGCTATACCCTTTCCAGTGCATGAGGTACTGCATTCCTCAGCCTTTCTTGTGATGTCCTTGGATCTCTTCTACTTTGTATTCTTCTTCTCCATTAATGAGCTCCAGTTGTGGTGGTGGTTTGGCTTGCTGATTCACAAATTTCAGTGGTCAGTATGGTGTTAGTAATGCCTCATTGAATATGTCATGGATGACCCATCCTTCTGGTAGCTCCAATTGGTATGCTCCTGGTCCTACTTTCTTGAGTACCTTGAAGGGTCCATAGTGTTTGTGGTCAAGTTTCTTTGTTGGTTGATTTGTTGTTATGTTTGCTCCTTCGAGCCACACCTGGGTCCCTTCTTTGGAATCCTTACTTGTTGTTCTCCTTTTGTCATAGTGCTTTGTCATGGTTGTCTCTTGCTTTCTAATAGCTCTCTGGCTTGAGCTCTGCATGCTGTAAGTTTCTTGAGAAGCTCCATGATGGATGGTGTCAGTGACTCTATGGTGAGGTCTCCTTTCCAAGGGTGTTGTCCATAGTTGAGGAAGAATGGGGTTTTTCCTGTGCTACTGTGAGTTTTGCCATTGTATTGGAATTCAGCTGTGGACAGCCAATCTGACCAGTCATCTTGGTTGTAGTCAATGTACACTCACAGGAAGGTTTTGACTTCCTGGTTGACTTGTTCTGTTTGTCCATCTGTTTGTGGGTGATAGGCTGTTGACAATCCTTGCTTCATCCCTGTTGCTTTGCATAGGTTCTTCATGAATGCTGATGCAAACTGTGGTCCTCTGTCACTGATGATCTTCCATGGGATGCTGTGGAGTTTCCAGATGTGGTCTCAGTATATCTTTGCTAATCCCATGGAGTTGAGGTTGGTGTTCATTGTGATCAATCAGATCATCTTGGTGAACCTGTCTACAATGACTAGGATTGTGTCTGCTCCATTTGACTCTGGGAGTGGTCCAATCATGTTGATACTGATTTCATGCCATGGTTCTTCAGGTGTTTCAAGGGAGTGGAGTGGGGCTGCTTTCTTTTGCCAGATTGCTTTGTTTCTTTGACAGCTGTCACATCCTTGTACATAGGTCTTGACATCAGCTTTCATTGCTGGCCAGTAGTATGTTCATTTGATAAGCTCCATCATCCTGTGGGATCCTGGGTGTCTGATGTTGGGTGGGTCATGGTATCTTTTCATGATCTTGCTCTGTAGGTCTTTGTGGTTCAGCAAATAGATTTTTCCATCTTGATATGTGATTCCTTCTTGTTCCATGTTCATTCAGGTTCTTCTTTCAGCCATTTGTCCACTATTGCTTCTCTCCTTCCTCCCTTGATATCCCTCAGTACTTCTTCGTCTCCTTTTACTTCAAATAGTCTTCTTCCCAGGATGACTTCTTCTGTAATTGTTTCTTCTTGATGGAGTCATTGTTGCAATAGTGTGTCTTTGAGTATTGTGACCTCCTTGTCTTCTTCTATTTCATTGAAGTGCATGATCTGTGATAGGATGTCAGCCTTGGTGTTCATCTTTCCCAGTATGTGTTTTAGTGTGAAGTCATATTCTTGTAGCTTCAGGTGCCATCTCATTTGTCTTGCATTTATTCATTGTGGGGATTGGAAGTATTCCAGGTTCTTGTGGTTGGTCCATACCTTGAATGGCTCTCCTGCTTCGAGCAGGTATTGTCTCCATGCTTTTAGCACTTTGACAATTGCAAGGAGCTCCCTGTCATATATCTCGTAGTTGCATTCTGCCAGTGATAGTATTTTGGATAGGAATGCAATGGGGTGCCATTTTCCTCCCTGTTCTTGTGATAGAACTCCTCCAATGGCATATTTTGATGCATCAACTTCCACTCTGAATTTCCCATCATCTTGTGGGAGTGCTAGTACTGGTTCTTCTGTTATGTGTTGTTTTAGTTCTTCAAATGTGTTTTGCTGAGTTTCTCCCCATTCCCATGGTTGTCCTCCCTTTAGCTTGTGTAGTGGTCCTGCAATGTCACTGAAATTCTTGATGAATCATCAGTAGAAGTTTACAAAGCCTAGGAAGCTCTCAACATCCTTGACTGTAGTTGGGGTGGGCCAGTTTCTGACTGCTGCCACTTTTTCTTCTTCCATCTTGACCTTTCCATCTCCTACTACCATTCCTAATATTGGTACTTCCCTTGCATTGAATACACATTTGGATCATTTGAAGTAAAGCTTGTGTTTGTCAGCTATCTTCAGGAATCATATTGTTCATTCTTTGAGTTCTTGTTCTGTTTTGCCTGGGATGATGAAATCATCCATGTAGTTGACCAATACTCCCTCCTGTAGTAGTTCTCAAAAGACTGTGTTCATCATTCTTTGGAATGTGCCTGGGGAGTTGCATAGACCAAAAAACATGACAGTGGGTTCAAATAGTCCTTTGTTTGTCAGGAACACTGCTTTCCACTCATCTCCTTCCTTGATGTGCACATTGTTGTATCCCCAAATGATGTCCAGCTTATTGAAGTACTTGGCATCTTTTAGCTTGTCAATGATTTCTCTGATTAATGGCAGTGGCATTTTGTCCTTGACTGTGACACTATTGAGTTTTTGATAGTCTTGTACCAATCATTTGGATCTGTCTTTCTTTGGGATGAAGAAGCATGGTGATGCATAGGGGGATTTTGATGGTTGAATTTGTCCTGATGTGAGGTTTTCTTTGATGAATTTGTGGAGTTTGTCCTTTTCCTTGACTGTCATGGGGTATACCTTGGCTGGTAGTTCTTGTGGGCTTTCTTCAGTGAGGTTGATCTCGTGGTCCCATTCTGTGTGGTCTTGCAGTTTGTCAAAATTCTGTTTGTTGAACAGATGTGTGTAGCCTCAGATGTACTCTGGTAGGTTGTCTTCTTTCTTTTTGTCTGGTACTTTTTCTTCCTGCATGCCATTCCTTCTTAGCCTTGGTATGTCAATGGTTTCATGCTTGATTTTGCATTCCAGTGGGCATCTTGTGAATCTGATCTGTCCATTATTCCAGTCAACCTTGGGGTTGCGTTGCACTAGCCAATCATGTCCCAAGAATATGTCTGCTGAGTTGATGTGTGAGATGACTGCTGCTAATTGTTCCTTGTGTCTGTTGATGTCCATTTCCAGTTCCATGTATTCTGTGATGTTTTGTCCCTTGTTGTGAGTTCTGTTGGCATTGTATACTTTGAATGGTTTCTCTAACTTCTTTGTCAGTATTTCTTGTTCCTCCACTGCTTTCTTGGCAATGCAAGTGTGTGTGCATCCAGAATTGACCAGTGTCATTGGTCTCCATTGCTTGTTTCTGGGTATTTGAACCTTTGGTTTCACAAAGAGTTCTCATGCTCTGCTTCTTCTCTGGGTAATCGTGTATGATTGTCTAGAGGAAGCTTTAAATACAGCGGCTTGAGAGTTCATGCTCACTCTGAGCCTTTGGAAAAACCTTGCTGCTCTGGTCCTTCCTCGCCTTCCTGTTCCTCCATGTTCCTGATTCATTCCTTCTTGGGTGCTCTGCAGTTTCTGGAGGTGTGCCCTTCTTTGCCACAGTTGAAGCACCTTCTTCCTCCTGACTTCTTGCAGTCTCAGGCCATATGTCCTATGATGTTGCATTTGAAGCATTGGGGTGGTGCTTTGTTGTTGGGCATTGTTTGTCTCCCTATTTCCATTGGTTGACCCATTCCTCCATATGTGATGCTGGTTCCTGTGTGTCTGGTGTGGGTTTCCACAGCTTCATATCCTAAGCCAATGTTCAGGATGGTTTCCTTCCATTGCTTGTAGGATTCAGGCATAGCTTTGATTGGAAATCCTAATATGGTCTTAATAATGTCTGAGCATGTGTTCTTCTTGAGCAGGAATATGGTGTGTTTGTCATCTGTCTTGGACCTCATCTTCAATATGTTGAATTCGATGAGGAAGTCTGCCATGTATTTGTTGTTCTGTTGGTAAGTCTTGATTCTCCATTCTGTATCACTTTGTTGTCCTTCATTTCTGAATGTTGCCTCTATTTCCTTTCAGAATGTGTCCCACATGAGTGTGTCATCACTGTTCTCCATTTGGTCAAGCTTCATGCTTGTGAGTTGTCCTGCTGTTCCTCCTCTCATCCAGGAGAGGACTGCTACTGCCCTTCTGTCAGCATCATCAATCTTGTCGAACTTCAAGAAAAATGTCATTGACCTCCACCAGTCATCAAACTGGCTTCTGTTTCCATCAAAGAATCCTGGATCAGAGACCAATGATTTCCCTCCTGTCTGCTGAGTTGCTGCTGTTTCTTCAGCCATTTTGATATCAATGTCTTCTTTGTCTGCTGGTTCTAGTTCTTCTTTGTCTGCTGGTTCTAGTTCTTCTTCATCTGCAGGTTCTTCTGGACCTTCTTTGTCTGTCAATTCCTCTGGTTGCTCTTCATCTGCTGGTTCTGGCTGGTCTTAGAGTTCTGACTCAGTAGTCTCTTTGTCATTGGTGTGTTCACTCTCTGGAACATCTGAAAACTCTGCCCCTGATGGCTCCCTGGTTTGTCCTAGGCTGTATGGTGTTGGTGTTCCTTCTCGACTGTTCCAGATATTACTTCTGCTCATACACTGAGCCTTGCTCCTAATTGAGCACTGCTGTTGTGCCTGGTTGCATCTCAGTTTATGCCCCTAGCTGGGCCTTCCTTGTTGCAAGGTGAGTTGGTGATGCTTTACCAAATGTTATGACCTTTGTATGAACTCAGATTGCAACTAGGCAAAGACTTGAGGATGAGCAAAGGGGAAAGAACTAGTTGGTAAAGTGTGAGGAATACAGGTGCTCTGTCTAGGGTTTATATACTGTGGGGAAGTACAGCACCTTCCTTTCTCAGTAACTACCACCATCGTCTTAGTGGTTCAGTTATTCATAGTATAAGGAATACACCTATCCATTCTAATTCACTATGAAAGACTCCAAAGAGACTAGCGGCTTCTTTGGAGGTGTCAAGAACACTGCCAGTAGCATTCACTCCAACATTGCCTGTCATCAATGCTCAAGTGCTAGTCTAGCACCCAACCTGACTCTTCCGAGAGAGGCCTCTGTCCCTCTCTTCAATGATTTTCAAGTCTCGGAGGACTTCCTTTGAAAACCCCCTTCTCCCTCTCCTTCCATTGGAGCCAAGCGCTCTTATTCTACTGACCATTCTCTCTCCAATAGGCTAGAGAAAAGCATGAAACTCCGAGAAGACAATGACACTGCATCCATATCTTCAGCTGAAGAAAACAGTGACCAATACACCAATGAGGGATCTCAGGGCACCTCTACACCCAAATCCATTGCTCAATCCCTTGCACGAGCTCGCAAGGACATCGATCTCTCTCCTGAGATAGCTCCCTCATCTCACAGGGTGTTATCCCCATCTCAAGCTATTGCAGCTGCTCATGGCTTCATCCCTCCCACTCTGGGAGCAGCCTGGGATGAATCCCAGCCCTCAGACCCCCTCCCCACCCTCCCAACTTTTACACCCATCTCTCCCCCCATTGGTGCCCAGCCTCAAGGCAAAGAGCCTTCATCCCATGGAACAGATTGGTCAGCAATCCGATCTGCCCTCTGTGACACCATTGGTGACATTGACGTTACCAACACATCCGACCCTAAAGTGCTGAGCCTCCTCACAGTGCTTCTCTCTTTCTCCTCAAGCTGGCTGTTGTCATGGGCCAACAATGGGGGAGACCTCTCTACCTTCGAGGGTACCACCTCCCTCATTCACCTAATGCAAACCATCGCTCATTCCGAGCAACTCCAGAACAAATCTGTTCCATTCAATAGTCACACTGTACGCCTTTATGATGCCATTTCTATGCAGTTCCCTCCTGCCCATACCCTGTCTCCCACCCCCATGCCCATGTCAACAGGGCATCGTCAAGAACATTGGGCTGAAAAAGCACCAGCAGTGTCCTCCCCCTCCCCCAAAGATGCCTCTGGGATACTCCAGGGCTCTTCCCCTATTCCCACTTCCGACACCTCTGGGATACTCCAGGGCTCAGACTCGCAACTTGAAAGGGACACTGCTCAAGCAATCACCCTCTCGCACCTTCCACCTCCCAACCCCTCTAAACCAGGTGAGTCGTCATCTGCTATTATTGATACTGATATGCTTCCTCCCCCACCTTCCCAACCCACTATCCCTACCGCTCCTGGTCCATCCAGCCAGGAAAAGGCTAACCCTAACCCCAGCTCCTGGTCAACGGTCAACTGCCACCAGGCACCTCATAAAATGGTAGCTGCTCCTGCTCAGCGTAAGCCTATTGTGGCCCCCACCTTTCCCCCCAAGGAACCCCATCCCCTCCCTCCCTGTCCCTCCCCCCCTTCTTCCACCCCTCCCCCTATCAACAAAGCCACCAAACCTCAGTACAGGTCTGGTGTGCCCTCTCCCTCTACTCAGAGGATGTCTTATTCCAAGGTGGCCTCTCAGACACCCCTTAAAGTGGATGAGCTGCAAAAGTATGCTGCTCTCCAAAATCAATTCCCTATGATGTCACCAGTTGATGTCATCAACTTTTTGCACAATGCAGGAGACATTAAATCGCCTGCTCCCAAATCCACTTCCTCCTCCCCTTGCCCCTCACAACCAAAGGCCACACAGGGCCCGTCCTGCAAAAACATTGTTGTCCCATTCAACGACATGTTTACTCATCTCATAATCACATCACTAGATCTTGTGGTCCAGTGTTGCAATCATGAACTCCATCACAAAAATCTTCCCCTTTGCATCGAATCAGCCAGGAAAAACAAGCACACTCTCTGGCTCAATACCAGCTCTGTCGCATCTGAGGCAGAACTTAATGCCATCAAGAAAGGCATCTCCGACTCTAACAGGTCAGCTTTCACAACCCTGGAGATCAGGAGCGCAGTCAACCTGTCACTCCCAATGTCCAAATCTTTCATTAAACTGACCAACCTCCTGTACTTTAAAGAGGATGGTACCCCCTACACAGCCAATGACATCAAACCTGTCATCGATGCCTCTCCATATGCCGACATCGTCAACCACCTTGTTGGCAAACCTAGGTTTTGCCGAGTGTCACCTCACTCAGACTCGGCCATTCTATTCTTTGACCTTTGGGACTCTCAAACAGCATCAAGGGCCAAGCTTTACATCAACCACACCGTTCTCTTTGAGAACAGAGTGTGCACTTTCTGAGGTGCTAGTATGAGGGTCGCAAGTCCTCTATGCAACCACTGTTGGAGATGGGGGCATCCCACTCACTTGTGTAAGGCATGCAACCCCAGGTGTGCCATCTGTGGTGACCCTCACCACACCAATAACCATCACCGCGATGGGTACTGCTGTTGTGGCAAGCCTGGACCCAACCCCTGTCCCCCCACCCCCACCAACGTCATGGAATGTCCACACGTGACCTCATTTAATTGCTTGTCATGTGGTTCCAAGGATCACCATGTGAATAGTGACAAGTGTCCATTCTTCTGTCACAGATATGACAAAGAATGGATCATAAACCAACTCAAGGAGATGAAGACTGAGAAGGCGAAAGCTGACTTCAACGCATGTGCAGTCAATGTCTGAACAATCTTTTCATAATACTGCTTCATTATCTGACATTTCGATTTGTTCGTTCAATGTACAAAAGAACTGGTCTACCATAGAATTTCTTTTAAATTCTCCATTATTAAAAGATGTCCACATTTTATGTATTCAAGAACCTGCTTTCAGGTTCATTTGCAATATCCTGTCCACATCAGCCTCTGAAGGAGAACTGATGGAAGGACCACCTATTCACAAGGATTGGATATTACTCCACAACCAATCCATTCTGAAACCTTGCGTCCTCACTTATGTATGCAACTCTATTCACTCTCTCAATCCTATCATTCATCCAAACATTATTTTGTCTCCTGATTTTCAAATGTTTTCACTCTCTATTCCTAGTAAACAGTACTTCCTTAACTGCTACTTTGAAACAAACGATTCCTCTTCCATAGATTATTTAGAATCATGTATTCACTCCTTTCCCAACAATGTTCGCTATGCAGGTGGCAATTTCAACACGAGGTCTCCTGAATGGGATCACAATGCACCCCATCATTCTGCACATGCTGATCTACTGTGCGACATCATGGATATGATCGGGCTTACTAGATCTACTCTGGTCCAGTATTCCCCCACTCACTTTCCTGATGATCCCAACAAATCAGCAATGGTGATCAATCTCATTTTCACCATATCTCTGCTGGATCTCCCTGCTCCCACTCACTCATACCAACATGATTGGAGATCTCAATCTGATCATGTTCCTCTATTCACCCATGTCCCCTTGTCATCCATTGCCACCCCTATCACCATCAAACGTACTATACCCAAAGATTCTGAAGAAGAAGCTCTCTTCCTACACAATAGCTCCTTACATATCAAAGCATTGCCCCCCAACTTTGAATCTGCTGATGATGTCAATAAATATGCATCTTCCATCTTCAATATTGTTTCCAAAGAATGGGATGCAAACACAGTAGAAGTCAAGATTTGTCGCTGCTTGAAACCTTGGTGGAATAACCACTGTTCTGATGCACTATATGCCTTCAATGCTCGTCACACCAAACATAATTGGAGCAACTTTAGATGTACCACTAAGAGAGCAAAGAGAGCTTTCTTTGATGCTAAGATTTTGGAAATCTCAAGGGAGAAACGATGACCTTGGGACTTAATGTCTTGGGTAAAGAAACATAACCTCCCCCCATCCCAGTCCATCCTTCACAAGGGACAACCATGTGATGAACCAGAAAGCCTATGGAGAGCACTTGACGAGACTTATAATGCAGTGTCTAACAGACCTGTCAATCTTAACACAGCCAATTTCACTCCCAAACAGGAAGAGTGATCATGGCCCCCTTTTTCACCCAGGGAATTGACAGACGCCCTCTCACCCTGTGCTAACTCCTCTGCCCTGGGTCCAGACCATCTCACATGGGCTCACATCAAGTTCCTCATGTCTGATGATGTTATCAAATTGAACTTCACATCTTTCGCCTCTGTGTGTATTCAATTCCACACATGGCTGGAATATTTCAAGACATCTACTTCAGTCATCATTCCTAAACCAAATAAACCCCATTACTCTATGCCTAAAATGTTTCAGCCCATCATCCTCCTTAACACCCTAGGCAAACTTATCGAAAAGATGATATCTAATCGTCTTCAATTCAAGTCTACTCAGTTCGATCTCGTACACCCCTTACAATTTGAGGGCATCATCCACCACTCCACTGAAGATACAGGAGTATTTGTCACCCATATGGTTTGGACCGGATGGAAAAAGAACTTGAAAACAAGTGTCCTTGCTTTCGATGTTGCTCAATTCTTCCCTTCCATTAACCACTCCCTTTTAATTGAGATTCTTAAAAGACATGGTTTCAATTCATCCATAGTTTTGTTCTTTTCAGACTATCTAATTAATTGCTTTACCAAGTATTCTTGGAACAATGACACTTCTCCCCCCTTCCCTGCTTCTGTAGGCATAGGTCAAGGCTCTGCTCTTTCCCCTATCCTCACTGCTCTTTATCTTTCACCCTTCATCCACAAGTTTTCGAACGATGCTCGGTGTAAGCTACTCTCTTTTGTAGATGATGGTCTCATCATTGTACAATCTGACTCTTTCCATACAAACTGTAATCTACTCGCTTCAGTATATCTTAGTTGTGAACAATTACTAACTTCTATGGGTCTCGCTCTTGAACACGACAAGACAGAGGCCTTTCACTTTTCCAAATGTCCCTGGGCAGAACCCAACCCCCATATCATTATCGACCATCCCACAGATGGTTGTCTCACCTTCATCCCCAAGTGTCACCTCAGATACTTGGGATTTTACTTTGACTGGGTGCTCTCCTTCAAGGAACATGTCTGATACTACTCTACAAAGGTGCTTTCCACAGTCAAGTGTATGCACCTCCTTGGTAATTCCATCTGAGGCTTATCCCCATTACACAAGTGCCTCCTCTACAGGTCTTGTGTTGTCCCCATAGCCATATATGGTTTCCACCTGTGGTTCAATCGTAATGGCCAATATAAAGGCCTCATCAAACAACTTCAGCAAATGCAACAGTCAGCAGCCCTTTGGATCACTGGTGCATTTCACACAACACCCATGGGTGGTGTTGAGGCTATCGCTGGTCTCATCCCCATTCAAATCCACCTCTTCAAACTCACCAAGCGATGTTCACTCCATTTCCAAACCCTCCCCCCTTCCCACCCCCTCAAAATTCTCACACATGATGTTGATCCTCTTAACACATGCTCTACCAAAACCCAGTCCACAGCACTAGACTTTGTGTCTGACACCCAATTAGCCTCAGACCGATTTAACCATCTTCACCCTAGCACTAAGCCAGGTCAGTGTCTCATTGACCATTTCGACTCTCAAATCTCATTCCACCAATGCCCTACCCCCATTGACAACAATATAAAAGCTCGATACATACAGTCTCTTAACTTAGCTAGGGATTCCTCTTTTTCTTCTCCTGTTTCGTTAGTAGTTTCCTCTGATGGCTCGGTTCCCCTCAATCTGCAGCTCTCCACTACTTCTGCCTATTTAGTTTTTGGCTCATCTGCTTCTGACATCCTCTCTTCTTCCGTTTGCCTCTGTGGGGAAGTACTCTCTTTTGATTCAGAATCGTATGCTATACATCTCAGTCTCTTTTCCTCTATATCTCTTGCTATCTCTCGTGGCTGCTCTTCTATCTGTTTCTTTACAGATTCCATCTCTTCCACAAAACTTCTTTTTAACTATGGCCCCCACAGTGCTCACAAGGACACTTTAGTGGTCATACCTCTTCTCTGAGAGTGGTTGTCCTCCTCCCCCCTCAACAATGTCCACTTTTGGTCAGTCCCATCATCAGAAAAATGGTTGGTACACTTCCAAGCACACAACCTAGCCAAATCGTTGTGCATTCCCAACAATCCACAGTTCCCCATCCACACCTCTCTAGGATACGTTCGCAATCATTACACCACCAAATGTCTCGCCCTCTGGAGACAAAAGATGAACGTTCCTAAATACCGCAGCCATAACTGGCTGCCCCTTACCAACCCTGCGGACCAGCCCTTGGAACCCAAATACACCAACAGTGGCACCTGGCTCTCTTCAGGCCTTGGTGCTGACCCCAATCTCTGTGCACACTTCACTCACTGTGTGACCAACCACATGCCTATCAGTGCCTTCAAACAGCGCTTCTTCCCAGGGCGCTACATCACCTCCTGCCCATGTGGCGAAGAACTTGAGATGCAGGACCATATCATCCACCACTGTCCCCTTTATCATCGACCATATGGCATTCGTACGAATGTCTACTAGCTCATTGAGTTCCTTCATGAAAACCCAGTGGCATTCTCCTTTGCTGACCAGATTCAAGGACCAATTACTTTTGAGGACTACAACACTCGATGGCTCACTCAACGAGAGAGGCTGGCTCTTCACAGCACTCCAGATGTTCACTAAGGGGTCTATTTCCTTTTCTTTCCTTTACCCCTCTTATGTACACTTGCCTTTTGCTAGCTCCATCTTTCCTCTCCCATTTCACTTTCATCTCTTCTCTCTCTCTATGTTTGATTAGTTGTACTCTCTATCTCGTGTCAGTTGCCTCTCACTAGCTCCCTCACTCCCCTCCTCACTTCTCTTTCTCCTTTCTTCTCTCTCTATTTCTTTCTTGTGTCTGTAGGTTTCAGCTCTTGGGACTGCTATTGCGCACCTGTTTGTAGTAGCTAGTCTATTGCAATAAATGATGAATTAAAAAAAAAATCTAAAACATTGGTCAGTTTCCACATAGTCCACCTACATTGTAATGAGTGACACGAACCAGCGGGCACATACAATGTAGTGACTCAAGTGGTCATAACGGGCCCACTGGCTTCACCGGGAACTTCTGAGGCTCAGTACCATAATCGGCAAACATGGGTACCGACGTCACGTTTGCCCAGCAGAGGACCGGCACTTGGGCAAATGTATCACTGTGCCAGCTATGAACACCGGCACAAAGCTGGCAACCACCTGCCATCGATTTAAATTTAATGAGTCACTCATGTGTTAGTGCCAAAATGATTCTTGCCCTATGCAACATTACAAGTCTGTATCATGTGAAAGCCTAGTATTCTGAGTGGTGCCGTGATCAATGTCAACTATCTTCTTCATTATGTCCTGCTGAACCAACACATCAACATGCTCGCCAAGTTCCATAATTGAGTCTCCAGCATGCTCAATTGCCCTGAGCTTCTGGGACTCGGAATGATAAAGGCGATGGGCTGCATCCTTGTAGCTTAAGCCATATTGCTGCTGAAGAGCTTTGACCTCAGCATGAAGGGCGAGGAGTTCACGCTCTGTCAAGCCCTAGAAGGCGGGGTTGTCAGTTGCCGGTTAAGCCGAAGTAGGAATGACTGACCGGCACAACAGGCGCCATAATTTTTCCGGCATTAATCAAGAGGTAGGGAAGTCTGTCCCTTGACTG
Source organism: Podaxis sp. AQ799166 (assembly GCA_018524765.1). Classification (NCBI taxonomy): domain Eukaryota; kingdom Fungi; phylum Basidiomycota; class Agaricomycetes; order Agaricales; family Agaricaceae; genus Podaxis; species Podaxis sp. AQ799166. The sequence continues at coordinate 4,195 of JAEUWQ010000383.1, read as the reverse complement.
CGGCTAAGAACAATGTTGAAGTGAGATAGATTGACAAAATTGAGTTAGATTGCAAATTATCGGCATTCGAGCCGGCAATAGATGCGGTAACGACAGGGGGATCCAGAGTAAGAGCAGTGCCGATAACAGGACCGGCAATAAGGGCGGGCTCTAGAAAACGACTGGCAAGAATCAAGGACTGGCAACATTGCTAGGCAAGGATGGACCACTGGCAACAGCACCGACGGGTAGACTAGCACCGGCAACAGCACAAGCGGGAGGTCGGAACCGGCAAAGAGGTGACAACAGTCGGGAGGAAGGAAGAGGACTTACACCACTGGCAGCATGATCGGCCATGAGATTTCTTTTCATGGCCTCCGAGTCTAATGCACTTTGGGTGGCATCCTTGAGGAACGAGGGAACCAGGTAATGTTCTCCTTCTGTGGTGGTGCATACGGTAAATGATGTTGGCGTCTCAGCAGAGAGCAACAAGTCCTTGGAAGTTGGGGCTGAATCCATGTGAATGGGCTCTGGCGGTAGGGGGAAGGCGTTTAAGATAGATCACCGATTATCTGGATTGTTCAGCTAAAAGATATAACTCGATCGCACGTGTGGTGAGCTTAATGTGAATCATGTGATCGTATTTAAACAAAGGGCAACGACAAAGTTAAAAAATTTCGATACAACTTGAACCATCACCATCGGCATCCACCTCATCCTGATCATGTCCAAAGCAACCGCCGCCGAAATTTCGCAAATGCTCGGGAGATTGGAAGATCGATTTTGGCAGGCAGTGCATGACGGCAGCATTGTAGAGGTCATGAAGAGAAGCAAGAAGGAGATGGTGAGTGTAGTTCTTCCACATGCAGTTCACATTTTCTGACCGCCTACAGCTGGATGTATTCACCCATTCGAACAGCACCGATGCCGATATCAAGGCCGCATTCAAGAAACATACTTTCGTAATGTTTATCATCATGGACTGGCGGAAAAATGGAAAAAAACCCGGTTTTGCCGACCGAGTGCGGGAGCAGTTGTCACGGTATGAGGCCAGAAAGGTAAGTGACATGTCCTGCTGCAACATATACTACGCCTGACATGTTTCCAGGAACATAGTATCAAGGGTGCCGAGCAATGCAAAGGATCCCTGGCACCTGCGGCAACGTGGCAAGAGGGGTCCCAAACTCTGCCGGTGCAAGTCCCCACAGAAATGAACACGGCGCCGCTTGAAGACGAGCCTGCGCAAGCGGAGGTCCAACAGCAACAACCAGCAAAGGTTGCAACTGCGGCATCTCGACGACCGGCATCGCAACTTCCGGCGCCAGTGGCAACAACAACAGCGGCGGACCATCCTATGGACATAGATAAGGAAGCGGCCCCGCTGGCAAGAAGCGATGGCGCGCCTAAAAATCCAGACAAAACGGCACCGGCTCCATCAGCAACGCTGGCTGTTAGGGGTAGCCAGCTGCAGGCAATGCCGGTAGCAGGACCGAGCCGGCACAGGGAGAAGACACCACAAGTAGCCGTGGAGTTGCCGATGGAGGTGTCTTCGGATACCGATACGAATGAATACCAACCGTCCGACAGTTTGTTGCTGCTACAGGATCAGAAGCATATGGGTAAAGCGCGGCATAATAGGGGAGACAAGGGGCAGGACCAGTTACACAAGAAGGGGAAAGGGAAGGCAAAGGAAAGGGAGGGAGGTGGGAATGCAACGGAAGCTGGCCTGCCGAAATGACCGGCAGCCAAGCTATTCGTTCGGCGGCCACCTCGGGCATCTGGCAGGCTCAATGATCCCTCCTGCGAGTGCTGCGATTCACGGGATATCGCATGCCAGGAGAATGTCGGAGGTGGAGCCTGTGTGAGCTGCTGCACACTCAAAATGCGCTGCAGCATTGTTACCGGCAGGCAAACGAGGGAACGGCGACCGCGGCAATGAGGCCCCAAGAATCTGGTCCCAATCCGATCACCTCGGGCTCAGGAGGAATGCCCTCGAGAAACACGGAAACGAAAGTTCGAATATGTGGAGATATCCGATGACGAGGACGAGGGGCTGCCGAAGCGTGTAGCGGCAGGAGAGCGAGCACTGGTGCCGGCAGCGGCATCTTCATCGGCGGCAACACTGGCAGAACCTCACAACCGGCCTAAACTACGTCCGCGGATTGTGCAGCCTGCTCCTTCGGCACAGTCGCCTGCAACCCCCGGCCCATCTGGTGAACAGAGCAAGTCACCGCCCACAAAACGGCACCTTGATTTGGATGACTGTAAGTAGACTGCTTTCCGCTACCTCCACTGTCAACTGACTGCTGTTCTTGAGTGGCCAAAGGGATTGATGCGTATGGGGCATCTGTCCTGGACCTCGCAGCACGTCATTACAACACTCACGACGACGCAGTACGGCGACTCAACGACCTGGAGGGGAAGATGAGGGGTTTGGCCGGACGCCTAGACGTTATAATTACAAGGACCGGTGCGAGAATGACTGCCACCCAAGCCGATGCAGTGAGACGTCTGGAGCGCCTGGAAAGGACAGTAGACACCCTCACCCGGAAGGTCAACAAGGTATGTGAATTCCTTGGCCTGGGGGGAGATGGTTGGGACCAGCCGGGAGTGCATCCCCGGTTGGATGAGCCGCCAGCTGCCGAAGCAATTTTCATTGGCCGACCCAAAGCCGCTGTGGGCGATGAAGCAGCTGGTGCCGGAAACGGTTCGGCACAAATCATGACACCGGCAATGGCGCAATCACCAGAAGTGATACCGGCACCGGCACCGGCAACCACTACCTCGGCACCCGTGTCACCAACACAATCCCCCCTCCCTTCAGGCCCCGCACCCCCGGCGATACTGGCACCTGCACCCACACCCCACAACTCCCGATCCGCACCATCCTCGCCCTCACAAATGCCTCCAATGTCCTGCTCAGATTCCTCACCACCTCTGGCCCCTGTTAATTCCCCAACACAAATGCCGGCGCAACCCGTTCCACCACTTTCATGGGACAATTGGCCACCTCCACTGGCATGGTCTCCCATTACTGTGGTGGGCCTTACACCACGTTCCCCATCCGTTCCGTTGCCATTGCGTACCCCTGCCTCCCGCCCACGTCGCTCTCGGTCCATTCACAACTCGCCACTCTCCCAACGCCACTCAAAAAGAACTTCAGGGGACATGATGGATACCGACTAGTACAGATGATGTATTTTTGTTAGCATGTAAATATAATTTGTCTCTTGGTATGTGGCGATTAGATATACAAGTGGGCACTCAAGTGCCGGCAACATCGGTCACCATTGCTGAAGAAAAGTTCGGCACAGCATGTTCTGCCGGCAACAGCAGTCACCATTGCCGAAGAAAAGCTCGGCACAGCATGTTCCCCGGCCCCATTTCACTGTAAATATCTCAAGTTCGGCTTTCGATTTCTCCGCCCTTTTACTTGCATGGTCACAGCGAGGGCCTCCTCTGTTGCTAATTGGTCTGAAGTTTTGTGTTGCCGGTGGCGATTACTTTGGCTGGCTCCCCGATCTTGTTTTTCATGTGGTGGCCAGGTGATGGGTGGGGGTGTATTCAATATTTGCTGCTGCGACTCACCTGGCTGCTTGGGACTAGGGCCGGAGAGCAATGCAATGGCCGGAGCTGGTACTGCATATTGAGGATCGCCATCTTCAGGGCCGTTCACTGGCGGGCCTGGAGTCACTCCTAGTGCCGTCAGTGCATCGGCATATTCCTGGTTGATGATAACAATGCTGGGAACGTCCAGACCTGGATTGCCCAATGTAGTTGCCTTGTTCGCAGCCCGATTGCCATCTCGTTCTCCTGCACGACCCGGGGTCATAACCATACAGCTGGTGTTTTCGTCGGCATTCCCACACCGGGCCGAGCCAAGGGTGCCACATGGAAGTGCGCCTGCGCTGTTCCAACTGCCGAGATTTTCTCCATCAACTTCCACTGGACCGGCTGCAGCTGTAATCTCACAGCCAGTGTTTTCCTCGGCCTCAGGAGACGCAGCCGACCCGAAGGTGCCGATTTTTTCCCCGGCAACTGAGTCTCCGGCATTATTGGCAACATCCCAAGGCCCACCATGTTCGCCGGTGATACTTGGGCTCCCCAGATCATCCTCTTCGTCAGGATCCTGCGCTTCGGCAAGGTCACGGTCTCCTTCCTCTGCCCCAAAATTGACATTGTGATCCCCACCTGGCCGTTCTCCCTCATGTGTCAG
>JAEUWQ010000752.1:0-10073 GCA_018524765.1 Podaxis sp. AQ799166 | reverse complement strand
CTCGCGAAGCCACCGCTTCACAGAAACACCACCCTCCCAATTGGTCTCCTCGCGCATGTATGGAGTGCCAACCCCCTCGTTGATTTCCACGGCCTCGACATCCATGCTCGGTGAGTTCTCGCGCTCACTGATGTGCCTAAACTTTCGAGCATGGGCTGCTGAATTCACTCGCCAAGTCTTTTGGCGGCCCATTATGTGCAGGAGGTTCTGTGAATATTGCAGTATTCTACGTGTCTGTGTGTTCGTCTGATCCTTGTAACTGAGATTTCAATGAATCGCACCAAATTCCCGGTTGCGACGATTATTTATTTTTATTTTATTTTATTTTATTTATTTTCGGATCTGCGTCCCCGCCGAGATGGCCACTGCACAAATGTAGCGGTGACTAGGTGTCCCGCACCATAGGTCCGAGCATATTCACATTCACACACTCATCAACATTCCCAAAGTCTCCCTCTCTTTGAGGGACGCACGGAGCCGAATGCCCGCTACCTCAATAAAGCATCAACAGCTTTCCTGCGCTGACTCTTTCTCTCTTCACTTCCATCACTGCTCATTGTCTTCCCATAGCTGTGGACATGCGCTCATTCTTTTCGTACACGGACCAGCGTCGCCAAGTGGACCTACCTAGAGATGTCTGGCACACGATTGCGGACTTTCTCCCAGATGAAGAGCTTATCAATTTGTACTCTATCACTGGTGCTTGGCTCTATCGCTCTATCAAGCTGCGCTACGGCGCCGTTCGTGTCGAGAAATGGGAGGACCAGTTCACATATAAGCTTCTCAGTCACATCAAGTGAGTCTCTCTGTCGTCGTGCCCGCGAAGGCAAGCTCACGGAATCACCTGCTGCCTTTGCAGGGTGCCCTTCTGCGCAGCATTCGTCCGCCAACTAGACATCAAACTCGTCGAGACCAAGCAGTATGGCATTCACGGCCGACCTGGGATCATACCTAGCAACCTCAACATCCACCCCATCTCCCTCCATAACCTCAAACGCCAAACCAAGTCCAGCTATACCTACCTCTCCTCCTGCCTATCCCAACGCCCAATACCCACATTTGACCAAACTATGTCCCTCCTCATTCAAGTCATGCCTTCCCTCGCACGAGTCGAGTCCCTCTCCATTGATTGCTGGGATCTCGATCCAAGCTTTGACCTTCAACCTCTCCTTACCACCGCCTGGTCATCCTTCGGTTCAAATCTAACAACGCTAGTTTTCAATGGCAACCTCGATAGCTTCCCACAGCTCACTGCCTCGTCGCCTTCCCTGCCAAATCTCAGAACCCTTGAAATTGAAGTCACAGTGAACCTGTACAATAAAAGCCGCGAATTCAGGAATGAGCTTAACTCGCTTGAAAACCATATTGCGCCATTCATTTCCTCCCTCTCTCCCCACCTCGAGTCATTCACATTCTTCCTTTGGTCTGATTTGGACCTGTCCACCTTCTTCAACCGATTTCCAGCGAGGTTCGAGAGGCTGAGACATGTCAGTCTCCGGATGCCATACAATAAAGCGTATAAAGACCCGAGTGGGTTTCTGAGGTTTCTGTCTCCAACTATGTCGCCTGCGCTGCGGGACTTGCAGATACGGCTTAATCCAACTGGTGCAGCCTTTGACCGTACAACTGAGCTTCCGCTCGCCCAACTCCTCATGACCCTCTCTGACGACGTCTCAGCATCGTTCACCTCCCTCCAGGCACTCGAAATCTTCCCGACGCACCTTCCCGAAGGACTCGCCGTGTTGCGTACGGCTCTCGCGCGCTCCGCGGAGACATTGACAAGGGTGTCCATTCGAGACCGTTCACTCCAACTTGAAGAGCTGAGGGAGATTGCTACCGTCTTAGGGCGATGCGAAAAGTTGGAGGTGTTGCGGTTTAACCTGTCGAGGCTGGATATAGACGTTGTGGATTTGCTCGCGGGAGAGTTGCCGAAATTGAAGAGGCTCTCGATTCTCATCGACGAGAGCAGGAATATCGTGGAACCTTCAATTGCACCGGTGGGTTGTTGTATTCCCTTCTACCTTCTTTATCAACACAGGACTCACACTCCGGTTTGTTGTGTAGACATTGGATGCCGACTTGGCAACGCGAGATTACAGTTCATGGATGCTCAATGATATCGGGCTCTGGCGTGCAGGTTCTCGTGTTGATTCGCGTCTCCTGCAAGCCTTCGCGCGACACATTCCTTCCATCAAGTCATTTTGGGGTGATGGGCACATGGACCAGGATCAACTTCTTTCTGTGAAACACCAGTGAATAAGTTTCCGCTTTTGTTGGCTTATTTCTTGACCTCAAATTCATTTCAGGAATAAAGACGAAGGCAGTGCTGTATCTGCAAACGTGAAGAAGCTGTGTGGTTGCTTATCCGCTGGTGGGTTCGCCAACTGAACAGCCTGAACAACCTGTTGAGCAGGTTGCTTTCTCCACTCTAATGTGGGTGACTCTGCCATGCGGAGTCCTGGTATCATGTTTAACGTTGCTGGTCACGGTGGATGCTGGTACCTCACTTCCGTCTTCCTACGATTTTGTACTCGTACCTGGATTCGGATCTGACATCGCTCTTATGGTTTTCTCTCAATTTTTGGCTCGGTTTAGTTCGGTTTCATGATTTCATGTGCCCATTGCATCAAGCGTAGTATACTAAGTTAACAAAAGCGTTTATCCGTCATATCAAATATCTACCCACGAGCATGATACCATAATACTTCATCTTATAGTTGTATATGTCCTTTCTTATCGTATGTTGACTCATGTTTCTCCGGCATTTCAAGTTGGCTAAGGCATGATTAAGGTCATCGGATCCAGGCAGGTGAATCGACGTATCAGCATGAGCTTTACCGATATAGCGTATTTGTTGTTATTTTAATGATTGCATTGGCGAATTGGACAATTGGATAACGGCCTGGTGTAAGTAGTGTAAGTTTAACGAGACACCTTGGATGTACCGGCGTACCGGGTTTGAATTTTCCCAGTCTCATGACCGTCTTTCCAGTGCTCAGTGAAAGGTGCCTCAAACTATGGCATTAATGGTTATATATAGTGTGTGAAGTAGTTGATGTGGAGTGTTAAGGAGACTGCTGTCAGAATAAATTTATCCAAGTGATGGGTGCAGGAGAACGGGTTCTTGGGAGGTTATTTGGTTTCATGGGACAGCAAACAAACATGGGACCCTGAATACGAGACAAGGCGAATGGCTTTCGCATATACTAAGCACCTGCTGCAGCTCTGGTCGTGTGGATCAGTTTTAATCAGAGGTTCTTCAAGCTCGCGTCTGCATTTCTGCTTCCCCGGGCCGTTTTCGCCGTTGCCAGAGCGCCCAGGGCGAAGCCCACTGCTGCGCTCTACAATCTACTGGCAGCGAGTAGGACCCTCCTGGCTTTCAGTACGCAATATGGCACCTACATACAGCCACGGAGTGACCCGCCATGCTTATAGAGCAGCCAAGCAGCTTTACCGGCAGCCGACTGACCACACGGTAGACAGTCACATGGCGGCATGGGTACCTCCAGACGGTCTTCCTTGTCTTTGAGCTTGCCTTTTCCCCTCACTCCCAGTAACACTTTCTTCGCGCCATCACATCCCACCATGCCCCTCGCAGACCAGCCCATCCCAGTCCACACTGATCTCACCAATCTCTATGGCAGCTTCGGTACCTCTCTCAACCACGCCGAACGATGGAACGAGCTCGCGGAGGAATTTAAAAATCGATTCGGTCGTCCGCCTATGTATATAGTCCGAGCCCCTGGACGAGTAAAGTGAGTATTTCGTCGATATATGACTGAGTCGGTGTTGACACAGACCTAGTCTCATCGGTAGGCAGGCATCAAATGTAATCAACCTCCGCGAGTGATCAGATTCAACCTTGATCAGGTGAACACATTGACTATGCGCTCTTCGGTGTTCTCCCTGCCGCTATCGAACGAGATATACTCATCGCATGCGCTCCTCGCCAAGTCTCCTCCAGCCAAGACATACACGACTCTCCCGGGAGCGTCATCGCAGAGAATCTGGATTCTAAATATGGAAGACAAGTCTTTGCTCCTACTGTCGTTCCAAGCGCAAACTCGGATGGGAAGGCTGAAGGATGGCACCTGGACATCAATACGCAGGAGCTGAGGTGGGAGAGCTACGTCAAAGCAGGGTATTATGTGTGTATCTCCCTTTGCAAGCCGAGACATTTTGGCACTAATGATCTTGATACCGCCCAGGGCGTTCTCTCGCACTACTTCTCGAAATCTACAGATATACCCGTTCCCGCCGACTTGCTTGTTACAGGCTCAGTACCCGCTGGCTCCGGCCTCTCATCAAGCGCCGCAATGGTCGTGGCAAGCACCCTCGCTTTTCTGGTAGTAAACAACAAGGTTCCGCTCTCCCCAACCTGAGCTTCGGTTATCGGATCAAACTGATATACCATATTTCTTGCAGCTCGGACACCAAAGGTTAGAGCACAAACCGTTAAGTAAAGGTGACCTCGTAACAATGGCAATGGAAAACGAGAAACGCGTCGGCGTAAAAAGCGGCGGGTACGTAGCCAACTCTCCTCTCCTCCCAAGATTCTAATCCTACCGCCAAAACAGAATGGACCAAGCAGCCTCCGTAATGTCCAACCCCTCCTCCGCGCTCTATATAACCTTCTACCCAACCCTCTCTGCCTCACCCACGCCCCTCCCACCTCGGGCCCTCTTCATCATCACCAACTCCCTCGTCATTTCCGATAAGGCTCTCACCGCGAAACACCGGTATAACCTCCGAGTTGTGGAGACCCTTGTTGGGGCACGAATCCTCGCACGAGCTCTCGGGATCAAACTACACGATCACGGTATCAGTCATGAGCATGGCGAACATGCACACGGTGCGAGAGCAAAATACGAAAAGGTGACATACAGAGAGGTTCTTGGGAGACTTGTTGGTGAGCCGCAGGGGTGTGGTCTGGAGGGAGATATGGGTCCCGAGGCATTGGTTGTGGCTTTGAAGGGTGTTTTGAAAAAGCTTGAATGCCTTCTGCCGAGGCGTGTGCGGGAGGGCGGGGAAGTAAGAGCGATGGAGGAAAGGGAGGAGTTGGGCGTGACTATGGATGAAATGATTGAGATGTCTGGACTGAATCCGAAAGTGTTTCATGAGGTGTATCTCTCCTGGGTAGATGGTAAGCAAACCAGTTCCTGTCTCGCTATGAGAAATTTATACTAAATCTTTTGCGTTTTCAGTCGAAGCAACACATTTCCAACTTTACAAACGCGCCAAACACGTATTTTCTGAATCACTTCGCGTGCTACAGTTCCGTAAAATGTGTCTTGATGCCGTGAATACCCTGCACCCGAACTCGCGGGCCTCTAGCACGTACGAACTCGAACGACTAGGGAAATTAATGAACGAGTCTCAGAAAAGCTGTCAAGACCTCTTCGAATGTTCGTGTACAGAATTGGATTTATTGACACAATTGTGTCGAGAGGCGGGAGCATACGGTAGTCGGTTGACCGGTACGCCGTCTGCATCGTGTAACATGCATGATATTTATTCTAGGATTTTGCGCATATGTAGGTGCCGGATGGGGAGGGTGTGCAGTCTCCCTCGTGAGCGAGGATCAAGCCGATACCTTCATAAAGAGAGTGAAGGAGACGTATCCACCGTATAAAGGTTTGGAGGGGGAGAAGTTAGACGAGGTTATTTTCGCAACAAGGCCGAGTAGCGGTGCTTGTGGTGAGTTTCTTTATTCTACAGAGGGTGTGGTTGAGACTAATTGAGGTCTGGCTGGTAGTGTTTAAATTTGAGTGAGAGGTGGGGTTTCTTTGGAGAGGAAGGTTGGCTGTGAATGTTGGATGATTGATGAGTGGTCGGGACTCTAGGTACCGGCCAACTTCGGATGGCTCTAAGAATAACGCGGTTTTGTTACAAGGCGGGCTAGAGCCCTGCATGATCGATGAAAGATGGTTGACTCCAAATGATGCACTGCGCAATTTTCGTCAATCCGGGGACGGTCGGACGCGACCTGCTAGGGTCTACCACCTACACTTCTTGAACTCTCAGGTATATCAGGTTGCTTAGATCCAAACTATCGGCTCTGGCACGTGAGAGCCGTATTGTTGCTGCTGCCTTTCTACCCACCAGTAAAGCTAAGTCACAGAGGAGGATGATTTGGCGTGAAATCTCCCTTATGCATATACTATCTATAAAACAATCACAATTAGACTATTGGCGAGTTATCGCTCTCCGGTAGGGCCTTTGAGGTACCCGCATTGATTAATGCATCAATTGCACCGCTATTCGAAGAATCAGCCCGAACTCGTGTTTCAAAGAGAGCTAACCCATGAAGTTCATCATGATTGTGATTGCCTAATTTTGTCGTGGACGCCAAGTGGGTAAGTGCCACATGCCACAAAGCGTTAAATTTTATGGTTCCCACTACATATGTCTAGACCAGCTCGTTAATAATATCTCTTTGAAAAGCAATGTGATTACGTGATAGGCTCGGGTGAGGGAATTTGTGTGGTTTGACCAAAATTGAGACCATAACTTCATGGGTATCTGAATTACGCACTAATATGGGACTTAGACCTTGGAAGTATATAGTTCAAAAAACAGAGTTACTTATCAAGCCCACTCTACTCATTAACTTGACGGATAATAAACCCGATAAGAATGGCCCGGCCACGTGATCGCGCCACTTTAACAGCAAATGACAAGGTGAGCAGCATTTGGCGACAAGCATCAAGTTTCGAAGTTTATACGGACGCAATATGGCACTATAACCTCGCCTCCTTGTGATATAGATAGCATAGCATCTTGTTGCGCCTAGGAAAATGATTGGGGAGACCCTCTGATTGATCTGGGAATGGAATTTTCACGCCGAGATGCGCGAGATATGCGTCCGCGCCAGGACAGGACAGCAGGGAGGTTTAAATGCACACATCGCAACTCTCAGGTGCTCCTCACTTTCTTCTCGCGACTTTATCATGGATGGGCTCACCAAAACGTTGACATGGGCTATCCAACAATATCGCGTAAAGCAGGTGGGATTCCAAGAACCTCTTTGTCGTTCTTGAGGGATTTACATGACTTCTCAGTATTGCTTGTGTACTTCCATTCCGCAGCACTTGAAGGAATGATTTGACAATTCCCATAACAGCTGCCTTGATCACTGTCTTTACGGCCGATTACTTCCATACCCTGGGTACTGAGGTAGGCGATCCCCTTGGGCAATGGGTGCTTTTGAATTCTGAGAACAACTCTAGATAAACCTTCTTTGGCCTGCACCCTGGACGGCTGTTAAGGTGATCTTCCTTATCTGCCGCTATTCCCCTTTCGCAGATGCAGCCCTATCCATATTCAGTAAGCTCTCCTTACCCTGTACTTTGTCTCTGCACGGAATTGTAACAGCTATGCAGCTTTTGTGGCACTGAACCCTTCAACCGAGGTATGCTCTACCAGTGACCTTTTTAAGAGCACATGAAAACATCCTACCTTAGATTTGCTCCCACATCCTCAGGGCCAACCTGTGGTTCAGCGGTATAGGACAGATATCTGCACTGTGTAAGCATGGCCCGGTACCATTCGCGTCGAATTGAGCTTACACATTTCCATTGGTAGTTCTCCTGGTTTTCAGGGCGTATGCCCTGCTTGGTCGAACGCGTCTCTGTGCGATTCTACTCTCCATTTTCACTGTGGTAGGTCCTCGAAGAATTCTGACTTCCCGGCCAACCGATAACTCCTGACTCAGATCATCTTCGGGATTCCAGTTATTTGTCTTGCCTTGCTTGATCGCCGTCTCTCGAGTAAGTCACAACATTGTTGGGGTACCATTCTCAGTCCGCTTTCTACTATAGTCACCCGTTCACCATTTCCTGGCCTCCTTCCTGGGTGCTTAATTGGTAGTTCATCATCCGCCCAAGACCCGTATGCCATTGCTGGGATTATTGCTTCCATAAGCTGTGAAACTAGTGAGTCCATTTTCACGTGTGTAACAGCTCCTAGCTTACAGGGCTCCAATGCAACTGGAGTTCTTTTTCTCCTGATCTGCTGGGCAAAGCTGCAGAAATTCAGACAAGATCGGAATCAGCTAATGAGAAAGATATATAACGATGCGCTCATTTATTATATGATTTCCCTTGGTACGTCGACACTCGTTATTCAAGAGCCTGAGGTACAGAAGGGCCAGATCATGCTTTCCTACAGTCATTTCTGCATCCGGAATCGGACTATGGTTTTCGCTGGCAGGTCCACTGCGCGACCTTGCGTGTCCGTACGTCAATTCTCATGTGGAATGAGTGTATGCTAACTCTCCGACCTCTTAGCGTACCAAGGTTCTTGATAAGCATTGTCTCATGTAGGATCGTTTTACATATCCGCAAGTACGGGCATGAGGGTCATCGGAATTTAGACACCAATGATTGGTATAGTGGCACTGGGATGGGAGAGTCGCGTGGGCCGATCTCAAGACTCCACTTTGAGCATTCCGATCGGAGTAGTGGTGCAGGCACCGAAAGTGGACTTGATTAATGCTCATGGAAATATCAGTAGCATATGTACATCGCTGAAGAGGGATAGGGTTCCTTACAACAATAAAGATGCGAGTGCGATTGCATCCATCAACAGACGAGCTTCGTCACCGAATGCAAGTGTCGAGAGGGATGAAGACAAGATGGAAACCGGGTTGAGGAATGAGAGGCGAGGAGGGGATGTTTTCGAAGGCGTCGGAGGGCTCTCGGGTGATTGAACAAGTTAGACACGAATGCGGGGTGATATTCAATAGTGAATACTACAGAGGATTTGGGTTCTCGTAGACCTCGAAAGAATTAACTACTAGATTTGTATATGAAACAGAAATAGCAGAAGGAATGAAACTAAATAGACCGAAACCAGGCAGAAATTAAAGTACTGACTTATGAAACAGGTACAGTAAGACACAAGGACAAAAGAGAATACATGTTGTAAACAATAATTGAGAGGAGGAGAAGCATGGGCGGCGGAAGTTCGAATGATCGCTACTTCAACTTCAACATATAACTAGACTTTTGTTATACTTAAATGAGACAGTATTTATAGGTGATCGCATGCGGAAATGGAGACGAAAAGATGAATACAAAGGTACGATAGCTGGTAGACGAAGGAAAAGGGATAAGGGAGTGGACGGACGGGCAGAAAAATGGACTTGGTGCCTTGAGCGTCTTGTGAGTGGGCGCTCCGTACGCCGGTGACGCAGACTCGGTCCACAATACCATGTTTCCAACCGCAGGGGACGGAAGTCTAGGAAAGGCGAGTGATTGTGTATTTTGGGATCGATGGATTTTGGGTTCGGTGGTTGTGTGATAAAGTCAACTAACACTGGGTGGAAACTGGGAAGTTTGGAATGCAACTGAAAGCCCTAACGGCAGAACTTTGATGTACCAAGGTTGGGGAACTTATCCCTGCGCGCGTATGCCCGGTTGTTTCTTGCGAACGAATCAACCTCCTCTCCCAGTTTCACCACGTCCTCCAATTCTACGATTCCCTTTGCGTCGAGCGCCTGAACCAACTTGAGTGCCCATGGTGCACATTCTCCAAATTCGTCATTGTTAGGAGGTGGGATACCCAACGCGACTTCCTCGATGGTCTTCTCGGCAGTATCGAGCGGCAACGGGTCCTTGGTAATTCGAAGGAGAGAGCTTAAGAACATATCCCCCTCGACTGGTTGGGTTCGACGCTGGAATTGCCAGTTGGGTGATATTTCGCGATCGATTCGGATGTGGAAGAGAGTTCCTTTGGTGGCGTCTTTGGCGAGCAGCAAGCCAATGTGAGGAGAGCGGGCTTGGGTGAATCCAGCCAGATATAAAGCGCCAGGAACGTAGTCTGTTCCCATACTCGACTATTGGTGGCTAAACGTGGGCGGACCAGGTTTAAACGAGGTCAATGCTTGCCCGTTCCAATGCATCATGAACAATGCATTATGTCAGACACGGCGGTAATTCAATCTAATCCAATGTGGGCGACAAAAGACAACACACACCGTTGATTGATGTCCACCATCAGCGGAAAGGCCGAAACTAAACATACCAAAAAATATCAATACATATACTGACATGTACTAAAAACCACGAAAT
>JAEUWQ010001942.1:0-12427 GCA_018524765.1 Podaxis sp. AQ799166 | reverse complement strand
AAGAGATTAGCAAAGGTCGAGCCATAGCAATGGCAGAAGGTGAAGAAAATGACTGGTTAGAGGTATTTCTGTGATTTCTTTGATAATTTATATCTATTGTCTTTTTGTCTTTTATAGTTTATAATTTGATTTCTTTACTGCTGTTCCTCAATTTAGGCTATCCGTGAACAGCATGGCCGGAAACCTAATCACTCACATGAGTCCGAGGCTTCGCACAAATTTCGTCTGCAGCCATGGACGGCGATTCCACTCGGTCCATTACGTCGGCGCTGGTGGCGAGATGGATTCGCTGAAGATGCGAATCGACTAAACGTCATTCCACCTGCATGATGTGATTCAGAAGAACACAGCTGCGGGGGAGGCGGCAGAGTTGGCAAACAGGAGCAAATCAGAGTTGTTGGCTAACGTGTTTCATGAGATTCGGTAGGTTTCTTATTTGCGCTTGAGGGTAGGTGAGGAGGCTGACACGCGTTGGAGGACACTGAGGAACGGGATTATTAAGATGACTGAGCCCACCCTAGACAGCGAAGGGTGAGTCTGCTCCTTGTACATAGTCTGCTCGGTCACTTCTCACCATAGACGATCTTTCGGATATCTCGAAGAGTACATGTGATGCTTTAATTCCTCAACGGCCCTAACCTAGTTCTCTTCTAGTCGAAGCAGGTCATATGACAATAGAAGCCGTATCGTGCTATTGAGGATGGAATGAAGGATTTGATTCTGCAGGAATAGAGATATCGATAGATATATGAGGTTCTGTGAGTTATGTGAGGTTGTCATTGTAAGAAAGAATAAACACGGGTATATGCATGAACAGTTTTCATTTCTCAATAATACATGTAGAACGGGAATTTGCTTCTATACTTTAGACAGCCGTGGTACAACCTCCTCAAACCTCAGGCGTTTGAAGTTGAGAGGCGTCAATCCCCCAAAGACGACCTGCCAGCTCAGCTTCAAGCTGTCTCTTCCCTGCCGAACTCGCCCACCAGGAATCAGCCCCAAGGTTGAAACCTCCCACACCGAGATCAACATCAGGATCAAAACGGCGGACAGGGCCATCTGTTTCTCCAGCACCTTTGACACGTCGAAGGACACATTGACGAAAATGGTCTCTGAGAAGGTCCGCGGAAGGAAGGTAGCGTTGTGAGACACCGGGGTTGCGATAGAAAGTTCGTCCATGAGGCGTGCGCTTAGGGTCACGACCAACAAAGTCATAGATTCGGAAGCCATCCTGCAGAAGCATTAGCGCAGTGCCCACATCATAAAACACAGATTCTCACGTCAGGATTCACGCCAACACTTAAATTATTGAACATGTGGTGCTCCGTCGAAGAGCAAAGGAAGCCATTTTGAACAGAGTTCAGCTCGAATCCTGTAGCGATCTGGTCATCGTCAATGAAGCGTCTGTAGTTGTTATCGTTCCACTTTCAGCGGCGAGTCAGCACAACGTAGCGTTGATCGAGTTACGAAGCTTACAATGTCAGTCTCGCTAAGAGGAAATATGTGAGCAGCCTCAAATCCTGTGAAGTCGTCGGCTGCAACCTCCTGCCCCGTAATACAGCAACACATATCGCGTTCTCTGACACGCGTCACAAATTTCGTATCCTAGTACGATGGTCAGCAAATATCACAGATACAAATAATAAGAAACGGACGTGTGGAGTGGAGGTCATGTTAACCGAGTATGCGCGCGTCCAGGGAACATCCGACGTAAGGCCAACCAAAACTTGCGATGCTACTATAAGAAGATCATAGGCAGATGGAACAACAAGACACGCAGAATCTCACGAGGAGCTGGGGTACGTATGACATAACGTCCAGGCAGCAGCGGGTCATTGCTAGTACTATCCAGCGCCGCGCCATCAGCGGCGTGATTGTTGTCGAACTTGCTGGGATAGAGGGCCCATTCTTCACGGATGATGAGGACTTCGTTGAGCCAACTGAAGAAAGTGGCAATCGAAACTCCTCCATGCTGATAGAAGCCTGAAAAAACTGTTGAACACGAGGGTGTGATGGTAAGATGCTGTCCAGCTCGCCAGCTACTTCGACGCCATTTGAGGAACTATAAACATGGACGTTTCGGAGAGGAATTGGCATAGTGAAGAATCGGTCTTCATATGAAGCCGCGACGTCAAAGGTTCTAAACAACGTTGTTTGAGCTCCACTCGAAAATACTTACGACGTCACGACGTTACGAAGATACACAGTTTATGAAATGTATACGAGTCGGAGCTCGTGCGACATCGCACGGACTGCCATGGAGCCGCAGCTGGCAAAGGAGCTGTGCAAAGCTCAAGTGTCCCACGCTCGTCAGCCAATCAGACCGTGGGTTAAGTGTCCTACAGCCGTCAGCCAATAGGAATGTCTCTTTGTCTTGAAGACAAACGGCCAATGAGATCGTGAGACAAAACCTAGACGTTTTGTAAGTATTAAGATAAGATTTGTAAGTATTAAGATACAGTCGACTCTCTTATAACTGATAGCTGTCAAAACCGATACTCTGTCCTAACTGATAGATAGAGGCAGCGACGGAGTTGGTAGGTGGGGATTTGGACCCCATATCTGATACTTTGTCATACCTAATAACTGATAGGTCTCGTGAGGGTACAAAATTGATAGCGCCGAGATAGCGCCTCATAGCACCGGTTGAGTGTGGGCTGATTTCATTAGATGAACTCAGATGAGACTGCTTTTGGGTCTCCTAATCTGTTGCTTGGGCGCTCGGAGTGACCAGAAAATGAAAACACCTATTAAGAAAATTTTATTGTCAAGCTGTAACATTTTCCCCAATGGCTACACCCACAGTCTCTCTTGTGGTTTTACAAAAGGGCCTCCGCTTTTTGACAAAACAAATTCAACTGAAGAAAACTCACCTTGAGGGCCTATTGGCTAAGAAGCAACCTATCTCACCAGAGGACAAGGAATGGTTGGACAATAAGGCCAACCTTGTCCAGGAGCATCATGTCATTGATATGCTAGCACTATCTCTGAGTGATGAGAAGGAAATAGATAAATTGGGAGAGGCAGAATTGGAAGCAGTCTAGAGATTGCAAGAAGCAGCAGGTGACTTACCAAAGGTAGTGGAGAAAAAATGTCAATGTATGTTGCCTTTCATTTAGCTTATTAGTTTCTGTCTAATTAAATGATAGGCCCAGCATGTTATGAACCAGCCTAATACACCCCACTGTAACTGCATCTACAATGCCTTAGTCCATGAGCTTGGACTTCCTAATACCTCCTGCCACACTACTCAAGATATGGGTATATCAGATGAAGACCCCATTCACTATCACAATCAAGCTTTCACTAACTGTTACCTTCCTGGCCATGCATCCCTATTCTCAGAAGACTGGCTGATGCCCAGACCCCTATTCTACTTGACTGACTGTATGATGACTGAAATCCTCCACATTGCCTGGGAGAATGCTCCCTTCACTCATGTCTTTGATCCTGATGGGTTATATGTCCAGACAATCTATAACAACTTCAACTCTGCCTGGACACATGGTTGGAAGATGATCCCTTATGCTGGAGAGCTGATTGTATTCCTTCATCCTTATATGATGTATCCACCCAAGGTTGTCCCACATATCATCAAATATGAAGTCACTCATGGACTCTACTTTCAAGAAGTAGAAGTCTATTGCCTTGATCCCAACTCCAACAAACCTCCAGCAATCCCTCCCCATCAATCACAGCTTCCTCCACTTCATAGTGTTGACTCCAATGTCCCTGGCATTGATGACTCAGAGCCCACTGTGGATCCTCCACTATATCCACCTCCCTACATCACCACAGATGTCTCCTCATCATCATCATCATCCTCACTGCATTGTAGCATGCTTGTCATCCATGAGTCAGATTCTTCTGACTTGCCTCTCATTGGAAACTTCTCTGTTCCCAGTTCCACCTCATTGCCATATTCTTACTCTCCTGACTCCAATGGACACCTTCACCCTGATATGGACTTGTAATATAAATCCAGTAAATAGTTTCTTATCTTGCTGTTACAGACCCTTCACCTTGTATCCCTGTATCTTGCCTGAACTCTGACTTGTATGATTTCCTTATCTAGTTAGTTTCCTTTCTTGTCTAGTTTCTATCTTTGTCTTAGTTTCTATTCTTGTCTTGCTCTGCTCTGTAGTTATGCTTCTATTGACTCTTGGACTTGTAGCCTTACTTTGTCATAGTTACCTCTTTAGGACTTTAGAGGTAAAACTTAAATAGCCACTCATGTACTGGAAGTGCAAGCTTCCTATATTCTCAAATTCAGAATATTGCTTTGCTTTATCTCTGGATTGATGTTAGTTCACAATCAGTGTGGTAGTAAACTTTCTATTGGTCATATTCTCAACTAATAGAAGTTTGACCTCTTGAGTGTGCTTAACTGGACACTTGCCTCACCACCTTCTTATTATGATTCTTCTTGCTAGATCCTAATGCCTCTGCAAACCATCTAGTGAGATAGCTGCCCCCTAGCAAAGCTTAGGTGACTAGTGATAAGGACCATCCTAACACAGCACCAGAAAATAATGTAGGGGTGCAGATATAAGCTGATGTCAACAAAACAACTTGAGTGAAGAAAACAAAACTTGAAAATGCCACAATTTCCCAAAAAATTGAGGTCTTGAATTATTTATGAGACAAAGTTAATGGAAATCAGTCAGCTACTGTGTGACACTTCAGAGCACAATACCCACTCCTTAGGATCTCTCAGCCAATAATCAGCAGCTGGAAAGAGAAGGAGAAGGAGCTCTGTGATGAATACAGCAAGAGTATCAATCCCTCATCAAAGCAAGTTATTCAAACCCAGCACCCTGACATTAATGAAATGCTTGAGCTCTGGGTCTCACAAGCAATGTCTAATGACCTCATGCTCACTAGTGATATTATCTGCAAAAAGTGGAGGGATTTCACAGACCTGGCTGGAGTGCTGACAGATGAGAGGCTGAACCTTAGTAAGGGTTGGTTAACCTGTTTCAAGAAATGGAATGGGTTAAAGGAGTTCAAGAGGCATGGGGAGGGTGGCTCTGCTGATTCTGAAGCAGTAGCACATGAAAGGAGTCACATCCAGGCACTTCTCAAGGATGAAGGGTATCCCTTAAAGGACATTTTTAATATGAATGAAACTGGGATTTTCTATGTTAATATGAATGAAACTGGGATTTTCTATGTGTATGTCTTCAGCCTATCAGAAATTGAGAGAAATATTGATTTGTCTTAGAATGCTACCTGATTGTGGCTTGTCCAACAAGCAAAATCCAGGTGTGAAAGGACACAAAATATGCCTCACACTTGCTTTCACATCCAATGCTGATGGCAGTAAAAAATAGCCACCAGTTATTATTGGAAAATTCAAGAAGCCCCACCCTTTCAAGAAGAAAAGTAGGGCCTAGCTTAGCTACTACTACCAGTGGAATGTGAAGGCTTGGATGACAGCTATAATATATCAGGAATGGATCAAGCAGTGGGACCTTGAGCTCTGCTCAGAACCAGAGAATCATTCTCCTTCAGGACAACTTTTCTGGCTACATTATTCCACAAAACCTCCAGAACATCAATGTCATCAATCTTGTACCAAATCTCACATCTCACATCCAACTACTTGACCAGGGCATTATCTGATGCTTCAAAGCTCATTATCAAAGGTTATACATTGATTGGGCAATTGATCAATATGAAAACAACATTACTCCTTCCGAGATCTATAATATCAATCAAGTTGAAGCAATGCAGCTTGCTCAATCTGCATGGGATAGTGTTGATGTCTCAACCATTTGCCACTGCTGGGAGAAGGCTAATATCATACCTGAAGGGCTCAACACTACTCCCATCACCCAGCCCCAGGTTCCCATCAACTCACTCCTTAACTCCAATGATGTTGCCACCAACCCAGCTTCTGAGGCAGAGCAAGAGCTTGACTCAAGTCTTGACCTCCTTGAGTCAATGGGTGTCTTGCAGAAGGCCAACTGCATGAGCCTCAATGATCTCCTCAACCCTGAGGATAAGGATTGTATCTTTGATATCTCCACTGATGAAGACATTTACAATGCAGTAGTAGAGGCACAAGCTGAGAGAGAAAATCAAGAAACTGACCCCATAGCAGATGGGTCTGATGACTCAGATAGGTCCATGGATGCAATCCTAATGTGTCATGACTTTCTCCAAGCACAAATGCTCATAAATTCTTTTCTTGTTCATATGGACCATACTCCATTAGCCCAGCAGCTTGAGAATGCCTTGAGAGCTTATTCTTGAGAAGTTCATGCTGCCCAAGCCAGTTCACTGAAAGTCACTCACATTACAGATTTATTTTGTCATAAATAACTGTTGTTCACACTGTTCACCATCAATGTCTATTAGGCTAATGGGTATTACATAATATATGGTCTACTTTCAAAACTGATACCCTGTTGTAACTGATAGCTCAAGGTGTCCATGGAGACCTATCAGTTAAGAGAGAGATGAGTGTATTAAGATTTGTAAGTATTAAGATTAAGGTTAAGATTATGTCACCCATTTAACAATTTTTTTACCAGCTTTTGAGTGGCTCACACTTGTGGCAAGTCATAAGCCTGGAAGGTGGCAAGTTAGGCTATTTAGGTGTAGGCTACTCTACTTAGGATTATTATCATGACAAAAGTTCATGTGTGCATGGTCAAGATCAGTCTCAATATCTGGATGACTGGGCAGTTCATCTTCATGATGTGAGAACAACCAATGTTCTATAGCTGAACACGAACTACGAAAAAGGGGGTGTGAGCATGACTGCTTCTGTCAGTTGTTCCAAGTTCCAAGATCCCACACTAGCCCAGAAACTGGAGGAAGGTCTTCCCCATGATACTGAATCAAAGCCTACAATACATTGAGATCACCAGAGCCAGAGGAGTTGAAGAAGTTCAATGCAGAAGATGTCCTGATACCAGAAGAGAAAGCTCTGGTGCAAGCAAGGTGGAAACAAGAGAAGGTGTGCCTTTGATTATGGGGTTGTAGCAAAGGTATAGAGTCTGAGTCTGTCCATATCTGAATCCCCCTTTTTTTACTACCACTATGCTTGTAGTTTATAGTCAGAATATGAGTCTGTGTGCTATATACTACTGAAATGAGACAAGAGGTAAACTATGAATGGATATTAAGAGTGGGATGGTATGTGTAGTAATGCAGTTCCTAGCTGACCCAATGGAGAGATGGGGCATAGTGATCTAGGTTATATACTTAATTACAAGATCCCTTCTACCTTTCCTAAATGAGTATGCCTATCTGAGCATCACATGATTCATCCATGATGGACTAGCATTTCATTGCTGTTTTGCAAGCAGACAAACCTCTGTCCTCACATCAGTGGGGTATTTGAATACTGACCTCCTGGTCAGTCCACTGTGGGTGCTGCTATCCTTCAAAGAGACAAACCATAGGTAGCAGGGGAACATGGCAGTTGAATGCTGTGTTCAACTCAGAGAGTGTTACAACTCATGATTTCTGAGCCTTTTCCCTGTCTATCTACAGAGAGTGAAAGGTACTTATTGTTCTCCTTTGGATTGTCACTCTGGAGTGAGTGTGCACTAGTTGGTGGGAGCCTGTTATTGGTGAGTGGTGATTCAGTGTCATATGTATATTCCTCGAGTTGTTCTGACATCACATCCATGATTTTTGTAACTGGTATGGCTTGGATGTTGTGGGGGTGGTAAGGTATAAGTTGGAATGCCACAAATCTCAGCTTGGAGATGGCACTGTTGAGTTCAGCAAGTATGTATGATCCCCCTGTGGTTTTCCTGAGCACAATCATGGGCCCAAAATACCTTGGCTTTATTTTGTTTCCCAGATCTTTGTTGAATCACAAGTTTTGAACCAGAACAAGTGATCTGGTGTCAAAGTTGAGATCTCAGATGATATTCACATATTTTTCTTTGAATTGATATATCGACTGGTAATGGGCTTTGAGAATGAGGTCCTTGACCCATGCAAGATCTTATGGTCATTTCTGTAGTTGTATGGCATGGAGGGCAATGAGCTCTTCAGTGGAAGTGAGTTTGGTGAGGTTAAGGGCGAGGTAGGTGGCCTCAGCAAGGTCAAAAGGCATGAGTGGTTTGACTCTGTGTGCAATGAAATATGGTGAATACCTGGTAGATCATTGAATGGACACTCGTTCCACCCAGAATACTGATGGCACTACCATAGTCCATCAATGTTCCTCTCCCTCTGCAGCTTTTATTAGTGCCTCCCAAATGTCAAAATGCTGCTGCTTGACTGGACCATTTGCATGAGAGTTGTAAGGTGATATGTGAATATGGTTGATTTTGTAGCACTTGGACAAGTATTTGGCAGCCTATACAAAAGCAGGGCCATTATTGGTGACAATCTCCTCTATTGCCCCCCATCTACACAGTATGTCTTCAAAGACAAATGAGCTGAGGGATCAGGCATTTTCTAACTGCAGCATTTGCCATTCCAGATAAGATGATAGCAAGCAGTGTGCATGGATGATATAATGGAAGCTGTTTGACTGAGGCATGAACATGGTGTCAATGTAAACCTTGCAGAAGAGGGAGAGTGGCATTGGAATTGATGGAGGGACATGAAACTGCTGGACAAAGTGTATTTGGCATTCATGGCACATCTTGATAAACCACCAGATGTCTTGTTTGAGCTGGGGCCACTAAAACTGTTCTGTAAGCCACATACATGTAGTAAATATGCCTTTATGTCCAAGCTCATCATGTGCTTGCCATATGAGTTCATATCTTTTCCCTTCCTCAACCACTATTTTGTGCTTCATCTTACTATCTTTCCTCCACAACCTGCCATCCCTGATGAAAAATTGCACCACATATTGTACCAGGTGTTTGAACACCCCTTCAGTTGTTCTGAGTGGTCCTTTTGGATCATTGAGGAATGCATGTACTTGTTTGAGTTTAAGATCACAAGCTTTGGCCTTCTCTGAACATGGAATGATCACAGTTGGTTCTGAAGAACTCGAAATTTGGTTGTATTTTGTGTCCTCATTGATGAGTGTAATTGTAGCATTGCTGGGGTCTATAGGTTGTCTGAATGTGTACAATAGGCCTTGCATTGATGTTGTTTCATTGAGTACCTCAACAGCAAATGTGTTCAACATGTATGGCCACCATAGGTTGTCATTTCTTTCTTGAGGATCCTGGTATGAACACATTGGCCCTGTCAATCCACTCCTTGTAGTCATTGCTGCTTTTGGGATCTTCATGAGCTCATGGGCATTGGGAGAGTCTGTCAGGTCCATGTTTGTTTCCAGGAACATGCCTGAGGTGAAAATCAAAGAGTAAGATGGCCAAGATCCAACAGTTGACTGCTGCACTCAGTTGGATGTCTGGGTTATTGATCATACCCTTGATGTATTTTGTGTCGACCTCCACCACCAGATTCTTTACCCTAATAATCCACAATCTCACATCTTTCAGTGCTTGGAACACCCCAAATAACTCTAACTTTGCTTGTGAGTATTGTACTTCTCAATCATTGAGTGAAATTGATCTGAATCTTGATAGGTATTGCTTGTTGTCACTCCTGAGCTGTAGTAGAATGTATCCCACTGTGATGTATGATGTATTGATTGCAAGGATGACTTCTCTGTCAGAGGTATAGTCAATAGCACAGATGGCTAGAGAATTTTGCACCAGCTCCTTTAATTCATTGACCATGGCTTGCTCCTTTTCTCTGAATATGAATTCTGTATTTTTCTTTGTAAGGTTAACCAGTGGCTGGGCGATCACCACAAAGTTTTTGATGAAGATTCACATAGTCCCTATGGTTCCAAGGAAGCCCCATACTTCACTAACATTTTGACACAGCAGCCAGTCAATGACTTTTTGAACTCTTGATGTGTCTGGGAGTCGTCCTTCATATGTGCATAGGTGTCCCACAACAATGGCTGAGGGAATGCAGAGATGGGTTTTGAGAGCAGAGAATGTTCTGCCTGCATGCTTGATGTGTTGGATAATCCAGTTGACATTTTGCAGGTGTTCCCACATGAATCTTTGGATGCCTGAGTTTTCAGGTATTATTTCAAAACCAACCCCTATTTCATAATGTGATGGGGGGCCCTTGACCAGTATGTCATCCATGAATGGCACCACTATGTCAGGTATTTCATCTTGGAGGAGAAAAGAGAGGTCACTGTGTTGAATTTGCATGGAATTGGTATACCCCATTGGGATGGAGGTGAGTTGAAGTGTGCCAAGGGGTGTTTGGAACATTGTGAGGTCCCTAGACTCAATGGCTGATGAGCACTGATCATATCCAACAAACAAGTCAAAGATTCCATAACACCCTCTCCCTCTGAATGACTCTGCATACTGTTCAACAGTTGGTGAAAGCCCACTGTTCTTGATTGTCATGCCATTGAGAGGCTGCAGGTCATGGACTATGCGAAGTGACTTCCTGTCTTTCTTTGGCACACAAAACTATCATGAACAATATAAGGAGCTCAAGGGCTCATATATGCCTGCTGTGATTTTTGCTTTAATAATGTCAATGACCTGCTGATATATGCCTGGAGGAATGGGGATGTTTTTGAGGACCCAAGGAATGTGCTCGATGGTTGAAATGGTGATTGCATTGAAATACTCAGCAGAAAATTTTCCTTTCTCATCCTCAGTCCATGCAAAACCCATCTCCTGCTCTCTGATCAGATAATGTGTGAGTTTCTCCTCTTCCAGCCATAAGAAACCTTCAGCATTAATTGGCATAGCCTGTTTTCTTTCTGCCATGTACCATTTTCCTTCAATGAAGTCTGGTGGGCATGTGGGGAGTATGGGAAGTGTTTCTAGTGGGTCACATGGGATACATTGAACAATTCAGGAGTTCTCCAGTAACATGGTAGCCACAGGTTTGATTCGATTAGTGACTTTCTTGTATGCATAGTTGGTTGTTTCTGGACCAGGTTCAATAGATTCTAAATTAGATAGTAAGATTTCATATATTCCAAGGGTTTGTGAATGTGGGGAAAATTGGAAGATGTGAATGAGAGCAGAGATATCATGGAACAAGAGAATGTGGTGGCCAAAGCCAGAACCATATGTAGTAATGGACTGCTGTCTCCTCGACATATGATGGTCAAATCCTCAATGTTTAAAAACCTGGCTGTTGTGACAACTGTCAAGTGCAGGGGCACATTGGAATGGTAATGACAGCTTGGGTGTTTGGGTTGACTAGTGTGAGGTGGGAGTCCCCATTTGCAAAGTGGTGAGTGCTAGCTTGTGTGAGAGTAAGAAAGGGGCATCTGAGAAGCATTTCATATGACACATTCTATACAACCTGAACCTGCAGATAAAAGGTATGTTGCCCTATTCATGTGGGAAGGTCTCAGAGCAGACTGATGGTGGCGTCCTTCGACAAGTTCACTGATTCCATAACCATAGTCTGATCAGCAAGGAGTGGCAATCCCAGCCTCTCCCACACATCTCATCAGATGGCAATGATTTGTGATCCTTTGTCCAGTATTGCTTCAATGTTCACATTCATATCAAGTTCAAGGGGAATTGTTTGGAGAACCTTGACCTGATTGGCCACAATGAGAGTGTTCAGGTTTCTGGCAAGTTAGTGTTGAAGGAACAAGGATAGCTGCTCTTCAGCATTGAGTGAGTTTTCCTCAGTTGCTGATATACTCACTGTCATCCCAGTTGGCAATCTTCATGTCATAACCTGGTCTTTGATGTGTTTCTGAACCTCTGGGGCTATAGCATAGAGTTCCTGTTGTGACAGGGTGATTGTACCTTCAAGACTTCATTGTACCACATTTTGAATAATGACCAGGTCTTCAATCAGTGTTGAGTATTGATACTGTGGTTGTGTTGTTGAGGATACAGGGTTACTGGTAGGAGGGGTGAGAGCAATGGCTGGTGGCCCTTGTGCCATTGGCTGTATTTCCATTCCTGGATGCATGACCTGTTTGCTGGCAGCCCACATATTAGCAGCAAGGGTATTTTTCAGCTTTCCAGTTGTCCCTAAACACTTCCTGATATCCTCTTGCCATTTGAGTGCTGCAATGGCCATGCTGTCAAGTAGGTGGAGTTCCTATACATCTTGATTGGTGGCTGAGGAGGCAATACTGCTAACTGAGGGCTGTTGGATCATTGTGGTTTCCAGAATATGGGCTTGGACCGAAGGTGTTGGGTGTGTATTGTGCCAGTTTTCAATGCATTCCATGTTATGAACCCTCCTAGCACACCCCACTGCAATCACATCTACAACACTGTAGAGGGTAGAAATAAAGGTAGTAGTTACAAAAATGACGAAATGCAGCTTAGTAGCTACTACTGTCCTCAGATGAGTTCTGGGGGACAATAAACAGAAAATAGAGGAGGTTGGGGTTATGCGAAAGTGAAATAGAGCTCAGTGAAGTGTTCTAAACAATCACAAGCTCAGAATAAAGGTCTCTATAACAGCAGTGCCC
>JAEUWQ010001944.1:0-23202 GCA_018524765.1 Podaxis sp. AQ799166 | reverse complement strand
GGTGGATTCTTGCTCGGGTTTGGGGGGGGGGGGGGGGGGGGGGGGGGGGGGGGGGGGGGGGGGGAGCAGTCTTAGGAGTAGTCTGCTCAAATAGAGGGGAGACAGGGAGGTCAAGCTCCATGTCAGAAGAGGGCATGCTCTGGGACTGCCCAGTAGCATGCCTGGATGAAGATGAGGGGGAAGGAGTTGTCAGCTTGGGTTTCTTCAACTCAAAGACAACATATTAGTTGTATCTGGTGTCACAAATGTGAACTTTGCCCTCAGAAGAGCAGAGCTTGTTGTCAGGGGAGAGGCCAAATGGGAATTGGTGCTCAATGAGTGGTGTGCCTGGTTGGTATTGTGTGATGTGTTCAGGGGTCTCTGGGACCTCCTGGAAAGAGTAATGGGTTAAAGGAGATTTCTTTTGATAAGCCATGACTAGAGAAACCAGCACTATGTGATGAGCAGCTATTTAAGTGCTATGTGTAAGGTCCTAATTGGGAAACTGTGATGATGTAGTACTAAGTCCAAAAGTCAATCAGAGACACATAACTATGGAGCAGAGTTGGGACAAGAATAGAAATGGACTAAGGAGATAGAAATAGATTAAGTCCAAGAATAGCATGAGATGAATCATGAGGGTCAGAGGAAGAAAAGACAGGGAGTAATACTAAGAGATGCCCATACAACCTGATCAATAGACAGAAGGTGTATACTACAAGTCCAGATCTGGGTGAAGTTGTCCATTAGAAGAATCAGAAGCAAATGAGTTGGGGGATGAGGCAGAGGAGGGAACTGTGAAGTTCCCAATGAGTGGAGAGTCAGAAGAGTCTGACTCAACCATAGGATTGCAGTGTGGTGACTGCAATGATGATGATGATGAGATGTCTGCAGTGATGTAGGGAGGCAAGTAGGGAGGAGGTGGAGGTGGAGCAATAGTGAGTTCTTCTGAAGGTGACTTGTCAATGCTAGGACATTGGAGTCAATGCTGAAGAGCAGGGGAAGCTGGATATGCCACAGAGGAATGGAGGGTGGATCCTCAGAGTTAGGATTGATACAATAGACTTCTACTTCTCAAAAGTAAAGTCCATGAGTGACTTCATACTTGATAATATAAGGGATAACCTCTGGTGGGTACATCATGTATGGGTAAAGGAATACTATCAGTTCTCTAGTGTAAGGGATCATCTTCCAGCTGTGAGTCCAAGACAAATTGAAGTCATTAGTGATTGTTTGAACATAGAGGTTATCAGGGTCAAAGACATGGGTGAAGGGAGTGTTCTCCCAAGTGATATGGAGTATCTCAGTCATCATGTGATCAGTGGAATAGAACAAGGGGCCAGGGGTTAGCCAGTCTTCAGAAAAGAGGGATGCATGGCTAGGGAGGTACTGGTTGGTGAAGGCTTCATTCTGGTAGCAAGTCAAGTTGCTGGCAGAATCAGTAGTGTTGGTGGTAGTGCCTTGAGAGTCATTGGGGAGGCTGAGCTCATGGATGAGTGTGTAGTAGACAATGTTGGTGCAGGATAGTTGGAGTAAGTTCATAACAGCTTAGATCTTTCAGTAGACATTGGCATAAACAGTAGACATTACAGTGGGGGATAGGCATAGTCAATAAGTAATAGTACTAATAGACCACAATATTCATATGTTTCATCAATAGGCATAAGCCTTGCCATTGGAAATAGGCCTTGATGTGCTTAGTCATTGCTATATAAAAACATGTTTTCCTGATGCAGGCCACAGCCCCATTGCCAAAGACACAACTACACAATGTTTGAAGTCCTCCCCTCTGACTTTTACCCAGCCTACAACTGTTGTTAACACAGATGGCAAGGATGAGACAAATATATATTTGACAATACTCCTAGTGACCATCTCTCACAGTCAAGACTTTGGTCTCTTTGTGTATAAGGATAGGTATGCCTTCTGCTTCTTCCCACATTCATATACTACCTGCTCACTATTGTTAGGGTTCCTACAGATCTTGGTTTCTTCTCTAAACCTCTAAGTGTGCACTTTGACTCAGTAATTCAGGCCTTGTGGCTAACCTACCACTCCAAACTGAAGGGGTCTCCAGAGGAAGAACTTGCTGAAGATGGATCATTCCAGTTTTCTACTGTTAGTAATGGCAGAGTCAATGATGTGCACCCCTGTACCTGCCTTATCCACTGCCCTGCTATTGCTGCCTAGGAGTGGTACTTCCCTAGCATTAATGATGGCTCAGTTCTGCATGTAAACCTCTGGGGCAACAGAGCATATCCCTGCATGTTTGACCCTGTCTAAGAGTTATCAATCTTCTCTACTAACAATGACTTCAGCTGGCATCCAGTAAGTGCTGATTTGCCTGGTTGTCCCAAGGGCTATGCCTTGGGAAACAGTCTCATTGTCTATTTCACTTCACCATCCTTTGTCAACACTCACCATATATATTCTTCACTGCCATCTCCCCTCATACAAACTGACTCTGCCTCTTTAACAATGGCATTAGGCAAACATGAAGTGGAATCACATCCTGTTTTGATTCTCATATTTGTAGGTGTACTATGTGACCCAATAATCTGGGTACATCCTTCAAGCTACTCCTGAAGATGGCATGGATTGATCCATGATTCTGCTTGCAACCTGTTTAGGTTCACATAAAACTCTGCCACCTCTACTGCCCTCCACATCTTCCCCTTCAGTAGTACATCACATGTTTAAACCCAGCTGGAGTGCAAGTCATTCTCATAACCAGCCATGGTCAAATCCTGGACAAGTTTCTTTTGGTACATCCTTCAGCAATTCCATTGGAACTGCCCTGAGACACATGGTCCCTGGCTCACTCCTGGTCTCTGCATTCCAGAAACTATGCCTCATGCCATTGCAGGGTGTCTTGCACACTCCTGTCCACTAGAGTCAACACAACTCATGAGGCACAGAAATTCTGTATTCCTGATTTAAGTATCCCATCACAAAAAGTCACACAATGTTGTCTGGTACATATCTAAATAAGTAGGTGATGTACAAACTGTAACTAAGGTTCACATCAACCAATTCAAGACTTTACTCTGCTTTATATCTAGGTTATCACCTTGAGCTATGCTGAAAGACTCATTACAAAAAATAATTAGTTTGTCAATCTCTTGCTCAGTGAGAGACATAGGTGCAACAGGGTTTCCATTCCCAAACTGTATTCCAACTTCACCATTTAAGTGAACAACAAAATGGGGAACATTGCCACTAATGTTAATGATGAGATTAGTGCCCATGCTAGGTGTGTAAGGATTGTCAGAAGGGTGGAACAGGATGAAAGAAAGACAAGCCTACAGTTTTGAAAAGTGGTCACATTTGGTCAACAGCTATGACACACTCTAGCCAATTCCAGAATTGAATAGTCACATTCTTTGACTCCACAGCCATTCATACACCTAGGCTGGCCATATGATTGTCCAGTCACTGATGAAAACTAGTCACTTCACCATGCAGGTCAGTCTTTTTTTTTTTTTTTTTTTTTTTTTTTTAATTCAACATTTATTGCAATAGACTAGCTACTACAAATGGGTGCGTGATAGCAGTCCCAAGAGCCGAAACCTACAAACACGAGAAAGAAACAGAGAGAAAGGAAATGAGAAAAAGAAGTGAGGAGGGGAGTGGGGGAGCTAGCAAGAGGCAACCAACACAAGATAGAGAGTACAGCTATTCAAACATAGAGAGAGAAGAGAGACGAAATTGAAGTGGGAGAGGGAAGATGGAGCTAGCAAAAGACAAGCATACATAAGAGAGAGATAGGAAGAAAGAGAAAGAAAGAAAGACCCTTTCAGTGAACGTCCAGAGTGCCATGTAAGGCCAGCCTCTCTCATTGAGTAAGCCGTTGAGTGTTGTAGTCCTCAAAAGTAATGGGTCCTTGAATCTGGTCAGTGAAGGAGAATGCTGCCGGGTTTTCACGTAGGAACTTGATGAGCCAGTAGATATTCGTGCGAATACCATAAGGCCGATGATATAGGGGACAGTGATGGATGATGTGGTCCCGTGTCTCAAGTTCCTTGCTGCATGGGCAGGAAGTGATATAGCGCCCTGGGAAGAAGCGCTGTCTGAAAGCGCCAATGGGCACGTGGTCAGTTACACAACGAGTGAAGCGTGCACAGAGGTTGGGGTCGACACCAAGTCTGGAAGAGAGCCAGGTGCTGCCGTTGGTGTATTTGGGTTCCAGAGGTTGATCTGCGGGGTTAGTAAGGGGAAGCCAGTTGTGGCCTCGATATTTGGGTATGTTCATCTTTTGCCTCCAAAGAGTGAGGCATTTGGTAGTATAATGGTTGCAAACGTAACCTAGAGAAGTGCAGATGGGGAAACATGGATTGTTGGGTATGTGCAGTGATTTGGCAAGGTTGTGTGCTTGGAAGTGAACCGACCATTTTTTGGAGGAAGGAACTGACCAGAAATGGATGTTGTTGAGGGGGGAGGAGGACAACCACTCTCGGAGAAGAGGAATGACTGCTAAAGCGTCTTTATGAGCACTGTGGGGGCCATAGTTAAAAAGAAGTTTAGCAGATGAGATAGAATCAGTGAAGAAACAGATAGAGGAAACATTACAAGAGATAGTGAGAGAAATTGAGGAAAAGAGACCGAGTCGGATAGCATATGATTCAGAATCAGAAGAGAGTACTTCCCCACAGGGGCGAACGGAAGAGGAAAGAATATCAGACGCAGATGAGTTGAAAACTAAATAAGTGGAAGTAGCAGAGAGCTGCAGATTGAGGGGAACTGAGCCGTCAGAAGAAACTACTAATGAGACAGGAGAAGAGAAGGAGGAGTCCCTAGCTATGTTAAGAGATTGAATATATCTAGCTTTTATATTGTTATCAACGGGGGTGGGACATTGATGAAAATGGATTTGGGAATCAAAATGGTCGATGAGCTGTTGACCAGGCTTGGCACTGGGATGAAGGCAGTTGAACCGGTCCAAGATTAGTTGGGCGTCAGATACAAAGTCTAGCACCATGGAACGGGTTTTTGTAGAGCGTGTGTCAAGTGGGTCGATGTCACATGTAAGAAGTTTAAGGGGATGGGACGGGGGGAGAGTTTGGAAGCAGAAAGAGCATCGCTTGGCGAGCTTGAATAAATGGAGATGGATGGGGATCAGACCAGTGATGGCCTCAACACCACCCGTGGGTGTGGTTTGAAATGCTCCGGTGATCCACAAGGCTGCAGACCATTGCATTTGTTGGAGTTGTTTGATAAGGCCTTTGTATTGGCCATTGCAGTTGAACCATAGATGGAAGCTGTATATGGCGATGGGGACTACACAAGACCTATAGAGGAGGCGTTTGTGTAAAGGGGATAGACCTTGTATTGAATTTCCGAGGAGGCACATGCATTTGACTGTGGATAGCGCCTTGGTAGAGTAATAGCGGACGTGTTCTTTAAATGTGAGCGCCTGATCGAAATAGAATCCCAAGTATCTAATATGACACTTGGGGATGAAGGTGAGGCGGCCATCAGTGGGATGGTCGATGATGATGTGGGGGACGGGTTCTACCCAAGGGCGGTTAGAGAAATGGAAAGCCTCTGTCTTGTCATGCTCAAGAGCAAGGCCCATGGAGGTTAGTAATTGTTTGCAACTAAGGTATACAGAAGCGAGTAGTTTACAGTTTGTATGAAATGACTCAGACTGGACAATGATGAGACCATCGTCTACAAAAGAGAGTAGTTTACACCTAGCATTGTTAGAAAATTTGTGAATGAAAGGTGAAAGATATAGAGCAGTTAAGATGGGGGAGAGAGCGGAGCCTTGTCCTACACCTACAGAAGTGGGAAATGGAGGGGAAGAGTCATTGTTCCAAGAGTACATAGTGAAATGATTGACTAAGTAATCAGAAAAGAAAGAGACTACAGATGAATGGAAGCCATGTCTTTTAAGAATCTTGATTAGAAGGGAGTGATTGATGGAAGGGAAGAATTGAGCAACATCAAAGGCAAGGACGCTCATTTTTAAGTTCTTTTTCCATCCGGAGCAGACCATATGGGTGACGAAGACACCTGCATCCTCTGTCGAGCGGTGGATGATGCCTCCGAATTGAAGGAGGTGGACTAGATCGAACTGAGTTGACTTGAATTGAAGACGATTGGATATCATCTTTTCGATGAGTTTGCCTAGGGTGTTAAGGAGGACAATGGGCAGGAACATTTTAGGCGTTGAATAATGTGGTTTGTTCAGTTTTGGAATAATAACCAAAGTGGATGTCTTGAAATATTCTGGCCATGTATGAAATTGAATACATGCAGAGGCGAAAGAAGTGAAGTTCGATTTGATGACATCATCAGACATGAGAAATTTGATGTGGGCCCATGTGAGGTGGTCTGGACCTGGAGTGGAGGAATTAGTGCATGGTGTAAGGGCGTCTGCCAGTTCCCTGGATGAGAAAGGAGGCCAAGATCGCTCTTCCTGTTTGGGGGCAAAGTTGGCTGTATCAAGGTCAATGGGTTGGTTAGATGCTGCATTGTATGTTTCATCCAGCGCTTTCCATAGGCTTTCTGGTTTGTCACATGGTTGTCCCTTGTGAAGGATGGCCATGCAGGTCAGTCATTTCACCACATAGACTAGTCATATCATCATGAAGGCCATTAATTGCTTGCAGAATGGCATTGTTGTCACTCTCAACTGGAAGTCAGCCATCTGTATCTGTGAATATATAAAACATCAAACATTGTATCATGCAAATGTGTTTCTTACCAAATTGTTTTATCAGTTCTACTCTCACTTCTGCACCTCTAATTAGGTCTGAGTTGACATGCTCATTACCCCAAGCTACAGATGATAGTAAGAGAGAAAGGTAGCAGAAACATCTATAGAATGTACCTAAGCATGCCTCAAAGGCACTGACTATGCTTTTGGCTTCTATGATGGTAGCCACATCAATATAATCACCATGCTTGATGGCTTGGGAGGTGGCTGGTATGCCTTGGATATTGCATAAAACAGGATATTTTGTTGTGAGAGCTGGGATATCATAGGGAGAGACATTTTGGGCCATTGATAGTAAAGGGTAGTGAAAGAGAAGTGGTTGAAGCATTTGAAACCCTGCCTGTGATGTGTGAGCATGACTGTCATGTCATGCCCAGAAGAAACCCAGTTCTCACTGCCTGAGTCTAACAGGCAGTGACAGCTGTTTCTCACATTCTTATCATATCATGCTCTGCTTCCAATCTGCACCCACCATGTCCTTTGTCACACTCTTGTACTCTGGCTGCTCTGTCCTCTATTCTCAAGAAGTTTTGAAAAGTATACATAATCTCCAGTCAATTTGAACAGCAGCTGAGGTGCACTGCATGAACTGTCCATGCCTGCTTATGCTTATCCCCTCCTACTATCTGACCATCCTTCAGGGTGTTACCACTGATGGCCAGCCTGTCAAGCCTCACATCCAAGTCATGGTACTCACCTTCTCTCTCTTCAATAAGCTGCCTCATCCAATCCCTATGATTCTATGACTAACTTTTCTTGTCATTAGTGTAGCTGTGTCCTTCCTGGATGTGTCTAAGTGCATCTCTTGTCTTTGCATCCCTCATATTATTTTTTTGTTGGCAAGCATTTTAATACAAGTAACAACTCCCCTCTCTCCACTCCTCTCTCCACTTTTGCCACCAAGTCTCCTGCTTTCCTGTTTCCTCCCTCCAAGGTGTCATCCTTGCTACTGTCTTTATTCATCTCCTACAAGACTCATTTGAAGTTCTGCAAAAGTGTCATGTTAAAGAGCACTTTGACAACATTGGAAAATACATTTGTCTCATCATGTATATCTCTCCACTGTCCTCCCACCCCCATCATGACCTAACATACACCACAGCCTTACACCCCTGTTGACCATCTTCCTACTGTGTTGTTTGTTCTATCACTACAAGAAATCACTCATGTCATGTTATAGATCTATCTTATATCCTATATTGATTATCTTCATGTGGGGCCTTCCCTCCTATCTATGCTGATCCCTTCATTATCTCATTCTCTCCAGCATCCCAGATGGTCAAAACTGAAATCCTCAGGAGTTCTGGCTCTTGCACAAGCTATTATCCCCATCTTATAATCCCCTGTCTTGTCAATGTGTCCTTTGCAACAAAGTGACACTAATGCTGTCCAGATGCTAAGAACAGACAAGAACACACTGCTTTTGTGTCCACCATGAACTTAGTCAGCCCCTCACATCTCACAACTACATGTACATAGCCATGTACACCATGCTCATTTACCTGTGATGTTACATGAGACATGGTAGCTGTCATCCCAATTGAGGTTTTGACAAATTCACCTCAGATCATCAATATGCAAGGGTATACATGTGTTATTGGGCATATATGTGCTCACTCTGCTTCTATCCTTGATATGCCCCTGTCCAAGGATACATCTGTGCATGACTGCTCAAGATTGAGGTCCAAGTCATGGGCTAGTACTACTGCTCCCAGTTTGCCTGTCATAGGTTTGTCCAAGGTGGACAAAGAGAAGATGATGGGAAGTAAGAGTAGATAGGAGAGGGAGAGGGTGTTACAAATGTCAGTCTCTTTCATCTCTATGTACATCCTTCATTCTGTCATTGTCCTACTTGTCCTTGTTTTGCCACCTTCCACCATGCTTTGGTTATTGGTCATACCTCACTTCTTCAAGTTATACTATAATTACTCTTCAGACTTGGTGTTACTGAATCCAGACTATTACCCTATTCAAGTAGATCTACTATCTCATCTTGGGCTCAGTCTAGTATAATTAGATCACTGTAGTTGTTATGAGCCTTCTCAATTGGGACTTATAGAACAGCATTTGTCATCTATTAAAGTAGCTCATAAAGTAAGTAGAACTTAGCTTTATGATCATTTGTACATAGTGTGAGAATAGGACACTCTTCTCTCCTCTATCTTCTTGCCATGTGAGAGTTCTACCTGCCTCAATAGGATAACTGACATAACAGCTATATTGCTGGAGAGGCCTGCAACCTTACAAGTCATATCCCTCCTAGTGACAGTCCCTGCAAGGTCCAGACAGCCTCTAGTCCTTAGTGGACAGATGGGCACTTGGGCAACCAAGTTAATTGTCTTGGGTGGTGTCTTAGGACAGTATCTCTTCACATTGGCATGACATCTATACTATGTCTAAGTAACAGAGGGAGGTCAAGCTGAAAGTTGGGGGCAGGTTATTGGGTTGCTGGTCCTGCAGTTGGGGATTATGATTCATTCTATTGTTATTGGGATTGTGTTGGCAATGGTGACTGGTACCAATTTCAAGGAGTCTGGTTCTGTTCTTGACTTTGCTTTATTTGATTCTTCTGCATTTCTTAGATGATCTTTCACTAACTCTTTGAAGGGCTATTGCTTGGGATTAGGATAGCTGCACTTTCACCCTCTCCCTCTATTATGGGTGACAGAGTCATTAAGTGCTTGTGGGTATAAACCAGAGTCTGACACTAAATGTGGACTCATCAAGAATCTGGTTATAGTAATAGGAGGGGAACAAAGTGAGGGTAGTTAGAATTTGTGTTGGCTATTTTATTCACCATTACAACACTTGCTGGGCTGGGGATGGCTGTGTTCAAAGTCAGGGGAGGAAGGGAAGGTACTGAGCTCAGTGAGTGCTACTGATACAAACCAATATCATGAATGGACAATTTTCAGTAAGTCTTTCATTGAACACCTCAGATGTATTTCACTCAGGGATTCATGTTGGCCATCCCTGCTGGTATGTTGATATATGCATCCACTGTAGAGATGATTGCCAGAGATTTTATGTTTAGTAATGTTGAGGGACATAGTCATCATAGCCATGGACACTTACTCACATAAACTTTCTTCTATGGAGCATGGCCAAAATGCTTCTACCACCTAAGCCAAGTCAAAGTCATGTTCATGTGACAGCTATGAAATAAATAATGAATTAAATGACAATGTACACAAGAGCACTGAGACAATCCATGGCTTCTCTCTTCTAGCTGTCCAGATACTTGTGTACACCAGATGTTACCATTATTACCCCATATATCATATCAAATACAAATTAGGTTACACATTTTCTGTCATTGTAGTATAAATGATGAATTTTCCAGTGCAGATTGGATTTGACATATATTGATAATGACTGTCTGGCTTAAGTAGTCATTGAGGAGGAAAGATAAAGTCATGGCAAAGTGATGCCATGTAATTTCTTGAGGTTGAGTTACTACTCCAACTGGTGGAAACATGGACAGTAGAGGCTGATCCTTCTCACACACTTAGTGTAGTCCTCTTCTTGAACCAATGCAGTGACATGAAGGGTATCTTTACACCACATAACCTACTGACTGGAAGTCATTCCTTTCCCTCCTAGAGGTGTACATTGGTAAACTGTCATTCATCCTGGATCCCAAAATGTCTAGAGAAGTTAATGCAGAAAAGTTGGAGTTGAGGAAGTCTGTTCTTGTATCCCCTAAACTACATCAAATGGAATTGGCATACAGTTAAGGGAAAAATGAACAAAGCTAGTATCAATTCATTCTTTATTCTATTTTCATAACCAATTCAATCCTTGTGGTCTGTATTTTCTGCCTCAAATTTCTCCAGATATGGAAACTGCAAACAAAGGTTGAGGCAATATAAAGTGTCTGAAGAACTAAGGACTTGTTAAAGACAATAGTCAGAAAAGTTAAATAGGGACACTTACTCTGAAGATTGAGCATGAGCTCTGAAAATGGGTACTTCAGCAGCTGAAGCCACTGGAAGATAACAACTTTTAGTCAGTTTATTTGAATGAAAGAGATGGACTAACATACTTCCAGCTTTGCATAATGCACTCAGACAAGGTGGTCATTACAATATCTTGCTTGAAACACCAGGTAATGTTGTAGTAATGGACTAGAATAACCATGATCTGATATAAAATAGGAGTTAATGTTTACAAGGACATACTGATTGAAATACTCCCTATATACCTGCTTGGAAACAATAAATATGTCTGGTATAAGATGTGCAATAACAGGTTAGTAAAGGGAGATGAAGATGTCTCTGCAAACAGACTGCAATCTGCCTGCCTTGATGGACTGATAGTCATGGTATCACATGTACAATATCTGGTTCAGTACAAGAACAATCTAATTGGCAAGTGTTTTTACCTTTTACAGCAACTCACTGTCTTCCAAATACATGCCCTGGTTGATCCCAGAATCCTTGCACTATAGAAAGTAACTGGTGAACTTGGTGCTCTCCTGTGATATCCAGAAACTCAAAATATAGATGAATGTCTGGTTTGTGTGACTAGCTACTCTTTGATTATCACACTAATGAACCTTCAGGATGATCTCCAGGTCCTGATCAACAATCTCCTTGATACATAGGGCCAGTGTAATCCATACTGGATTATAATGAAGGTAAAGCTTTGATTGTGCTCTTATCTGGTGTATGACATTTACTAGTTTAGGCTATCAATACATTTCTAGACAGAACTTTTCAAGTTGTACAGTGGAGTATTCTACTCATGCAGCATACATTTCAACCATCAAGCACCAAGTCACAATATTGCACAGTCTTGCAGAAATCAAACAGTTCAAATATATTGTAAGTGGAGGATGGTGAAGAATGCAGGATGGCCACAGACTTCAGGTGGAAATAGGCATCCAAAGTCTGTTTGAAAATGTGGATGGTCATAGGCAATTGGGCTGGAAAAGCCTTGCTCCACATTCACTTTCTGGTATGTACACATTATATTCCTCATTGGTATAGTTTCTGAATACAAAGACAGGTCTGATCCAGCCTCCTCCTGCTAACCAATGTGGGATCCAGACTCTTTCTGGGTCAGATGTGTGCAAGGGAACTCAGCTTTCCAAACATAGCCTTGAAGTTATCCAGCCTCAAGATTGGTTGCTTTATGAACATGTCATCTCAGAAGCTCAAGACATATGTAAGACATAAACCTGGGTATTTTTTTTAGAAACTTGATGTAAGTATTTACTTTCAAATGCATCTTGATGACTCTAACCAATCCTATCATAGAGAAAGGGGTTTGTTAGACAAATACTTCATATTTTGTAGCAGGCTTTGAACCCTCAGGATGTATAGATCATTTTCAAGCTTTATGACATGGATAAAGTCAAGGATTGACACTTAAATATGCCTATACTCACACCATCCAACACAGGATCCATTCTTGCAAAGCCCATAGTGTATTGCTGTTCACAGAGTTGCTTGGAGTGAGTTTGTCAACTATTATGAGGATATTTTATTTACTTTCAACACTCAAAACAATTGCTATAATGGAGGATATCAATTGTCCTCAAATCCTGGCCATTTTTTCAGCAAGAATGGATCAACACTTCAAAACTGAAGACCATTGTTACATGTTTGCCCTTAGATTGTTACATTATCAACATGCATGCCCTCCACAATGCTTATTTACTACATTGAGCTCTTCCATATTTGCTCACAGTCCCAGTCCCCTTTCACAACAACCCAAGAGAAGTTCACATCCAGCTGACAGCCAACTTACATGTCAGTGGACAAGCCAAACAAGTAGCAACAAAGGCCAAAGCTGCCTAGACACAAAAACTCAAAAAAAAAAAAATCTCCAAGCTTTGCAGACTCAGGGAGAGGATTCTTGATGGGCCAGTGATCATCAGAACTATCCAGATATCAATAGCATATATCTTTTTAATGTCCTGTACATATCCATCAGCTATCACATAAACATTATTCAGAATGTCTTAAGGATGACATTCACAGAGATATCAAGGTACTATCCAATGGATATCACCCAAATAACTCTTTTATATAACCTAACAACATCTGGCTAGGACATCTGTGAAACTTGCAGTCTCATTGACAGTGTAGTACATATCTAAATAAGGTAGTGTACAAACTGTAACTAAGGTTTACATCAACCAATTCAAGACCTTATTCTGCCTTGTATCTAAGTTGTCCCCTTAGACTATGCTAAAAGGCTCATTGTAAAAGACAATTAGCTTGTCAATCTCTCACTCAGCAAGAGAACTAAGTGTGATAGGATTTCCATCCCCAAACTGTAACCCAACTGCACCATTCAAGCCAACAAGAATATGGAGAACACTCCCACCAAGGTTGACAAGGAGATCAGTACCCATATTGGGTATCTAAGGATTACCAGGAGGGCAGAACAGAATGAAAGAAAGACAAGCTCACAGGTTTGAAAAGCAGTTGCATTTGGTCAATAGCTATAGCATGCTCTAGCTGGTTCTGGAACCAAAGGGTCACATTCTTTGGCTCCACAGCCATTCATACACTGATGCTGGCCATATAATTGTCCAGCTGCTGACAAAGACCAGCTATGTTGCTATGCAGATTAGCTAGTCCACTATGTAGATCAGTCACATTGCCATGCAGCTCATCCAGTCCATCATATAGACTAGCTACATCACCATGTAGCCCAGCCAGTCCATCTCATGGACTAGCTACATCACCATATAGCTTAGCTAGTCCATCATTTAGAACAGTCATACCATCATGAAGACTATTGATTGCTTAAAGCACAATGTTGTCACTATTTTTAACAGGAAATCAGCAATTTGTATCTGTAAATATATAAGATATCAAACATTTTATTATACAAATATGTTCCTTACTGAACCACTTTATTAGTTCTACTCTTGCCTCTGCACTTTGAATCAGGTCCAAATTGACATGTTCATGTCCTACCTGAGACTTCTAGTCCAGGAAAAGACACCTTCAGTACTTGGTCCACTGTCACTCATAGACACATGCTCTGCAAATTAGTAGCTGTTTCTGTTCAGCATAAGCCTATCATTGCTCCCACTTACTCCCTTTTCCTCCCAAACCTTCCCTCCCTTCTACCACTCCTCCCCCCCATCAACTACAAGACCTACCCCAGGTCTAATGCCCCCTCCCCTTCCACTCAGAGGTCATTGTATGCCAAAGCAGCCTCAAACTTACTACTTAACTCAGATGAGCTCCAGAAATATGCAGCTCTCTAAAACCAGTTCCCCCACATGTCACTGATTGATATTGTCAACTTCTTGAGGTCCTCAGGTGACATCAAGTCTTCCCCCTCTCCTAAATCTACTCTCTCTCCCTGTTCATCCAACAAACCTAAGGCCACTCAAAGCCCCTCATGTAAAAATGTAGTTGTACCTTACAATGACATTTTTAAACTGATCCTCATTACTTCACTTGATCTCATC
Source organism: Podaxis sp. AQ799166 (assembly GCA_018524765.1). Lineage (NCBI taxonomy): Eukaryota > Fungi > Basidiomycota > Agaricomycetes > Agaricales > Agaricaceae > Podaxis > Podaxis sp. AQ799166. The sequence goes on along the minus strand of JAEUWQ010001944.1, from coordinate 9,064 downwards.
ATGAGGAATTGTAACAATGCCCTTTATCAAAAAGGATTCTTATAGGTAGAGTCCACAAAGTCTAATGAGTGGACACTTTGGCTCAACACTGATAGAGTGGCCACTGATGAGGAATTACTCATCATTAAGAAAGGCATCACTGACTCTAACAGGTTGGCCCTTGCTGCCTCAGAAATTAGGGACACTGTCAATCTGTCCCTCCCTATGTCTAAATCATGTATCAAATTGATGAACCTCCTATACTTCTGAATGGACAGCACTCCCCACACTTCTGATGACTTCAAAGAAGTCATTGAATCTTCTCCCTACCATGATATTATCAATCACTTGGTTGGCAAACCACAGTTCCACAGAGTCTCTCCCCATTCAGACTCTGCCATCTTATTTTTTGACCTCTAGGACTCTCAATCAGCCTCAAGAGCCAAACTCCTTATCAACCACACCCTCTTGTTCAAAAACTGCATCTGCATGTTCCAAGATGCTACCATAAGAACTGCCAGCTCCTTTTGCAATAGATACTGGAGGTGGGGCCATCCTACACATTTATGCAAAGCATGCAACCTGAGATGTTCCACCTGTGGAGATCCACACCACACTGAGAATCACTGTCATGACAGCTTCTACTGCTACAGCAAAACCAGACTGGACCTCCATCCTCCCACCAGCTAATATCAAGGAATGTCCCCATATGACATCATTTATGTGTTTATCATGTGATTCCAAAGAACACCATGTAAATAGCAAAAAGTGTCCATTCTTTTATCATAGATATGACAAGGAATGGATTGCTAACAAACTCTGTGATCTTAAAGCAGAGAAAAACTGCCACAACTTCAACTCCAGAGTGGTCAATGTCTAAAGGACATCATTTCAATCTTGCTTCAATTTCTTCTATTCCTATTTTGTTTTTCAATGTCCATCATTCATGGGATACTGTGGAAATCTTGCTGAATGAACCCATTTTTAAAGACATTCTCATTTTATGCCTACAAGAACCCTCATTTCAAATCATTCAAAATGTTCTACCAATAGATAACTCTGAAGGAGTTTAAAAGCATGCCATATAACCTGAACTAGTGCCTCTTCCTACTAGATGCTGAGTGTCTAAGGACTGCCATATTCATTCACAACTCCCTTGCATCTCTCTTGCCCATCTCCTACCCAGACATTATTTCTTCTCCTGATTTTCAACTCATTTCTCTTTCATTTCCAAAGAAACATTACTTCTTGAATTGTTACTTTGACCCTACTGATGATTCTTCAATTTCCTATTTGGAATCATGCACACCTATTATTCCAAAAAATATTATTTGCACTGGTTGGGACTTTAATTCTCATTCACTTGAATGAGATCCCCACATTACACATCACTCAGTCAGAGGTGATCTTTTGGTTGACATTATGAATTCACTTGGTCTCATACTTTTAACCCCTAATGTTGAAAGATACACTCACATCCCTTTGGATGATTCCAAACACCCCTCTGTTATTGACCTTATCTTCATGGTTGACAACTCCCTCTCTCCTAGCCCTACTCACTCAATATGAGATGATTGGCAGCTTCAATCCAACTATCTCCCCCTCCTCACATTCCTCCCTCTCCCTTCCCCCTTCCAACCCTACACTGAAAAACACACCATCCTGAAGGACTCCAAAGAGGAAGCAGCCTTCTTATTTGCCATCACCTGCCATATCCAAACTATCCCAGCCATCTTCAACTCCCCTGACAATGTGCAACTTTATGCCAAGGCTATGTCCAATATCATTGAACAAGAATGGCAAAACAATGCCAAAGTAGTCAAGATTTGCACCAGATCTAAGCCATGGTGGAACTCTCAATGTTCTGCCCAAAGTGTTCCAAGTCCATAAATCCAAGGCCAATTGGAGCAAGTTCAGATGCTGTACTCACTCAGCCAAGTGCACTTTCTTTGATAAAAAGATCAAGGATATTGCTGAAGAAGACTGCTGTCCCTGGGATCTCATGTCTTGGATAGGCAAGAGAAATCTTCCTCCTTCCCAGTCCATTACCTTCAATGGGAAGAGCTGTGATGAGCTAGATGACCTCTGGCACACACTTGACTCTTCCTACAATTCTGCTTCTAATCACCCTGTCAATTTAAATGCTGTCAAGTCTGTTAATGCCCAACCAGAGCACCCATGGCCCCCTTTCTCTAACACCAAACTATTTGAAACTCTCAACCCTTGTGCCAATTCATCAGCACCTGGATCCAACCATTTATCCTGGGCTCATATCATTTTCTCCTCTTCACCTCCAAGTGTGTTGAGTTCTCTGCCTAGCCAGAACACTTCAAAAACTCCACTTCCATTATTATTCCCAAACCTAACAAACTGCACTACTCTACCCCAAAAATGTTCTGACCCATCATTCTCCTCAACACCCTTGGAAAACTCATCAAAAGGATGATTTCCACATGCATGCAATTTGAGGCCACTCAACACAATCTCATTCACCCTCTCCAATTCAGAGGTATCATCCAGTGTTCTACTGAAGATGCTGGTATATATGTCATACACTGTGTTCAGGCAGGGTGGAAGAAACAACTCAAAACAAGTGTCATTGCATTTGATGTAGCTCAATTTTTCCCATCCACAAATCATTCCATTTTATGTTCTATTCTCAAGTGCCATGGATTTAACTCTAACCTTGTTTCCTTTTTCTCTGACTATCTTAAAGATTGTTACACCACTTATTCTTGGAACAAGAAACTCTCACCCAGGTTTCCTGCTTCTGTAGGCATTGGACAAGGCTCTGCTCTTTCTTTCATTCTCACTGCACTTTCTCTTTCTCCTTTTATGTATCAATTTTCCAATGATCCACATTGTAAAATAGTTTTTTTTGTTGACAATGGTCTTATCATCATACAATCTCCATTGTTTGACACTAATTGCTGACTTCTTCCACAGGTTTATAAGTCTTGTGAAGAATTCCTTCTCTGCCTAGGCTTCATTCTCAAAAGAGACAAAACCAAAGTATTTCATTTTTCCAACTGACCCTCTCATGACCCTAACCCTCCAATTCACATCAAGGATAACTTCACCATTCATCCTAAACCTTACCTCCAATAGAATGTATGTGCTACCTGTTTTCAGTGAGTTTTCAGTAAGTGAAATTAGACTCTTTTTCAGTGAGACTCACTCCACTAGCCCCACCAGGCCCCACTCCTGGGACTAGCCAGTTTCCATTATATGTAATGCTGGTTATATTAAGGAGCATTGGCCTCTTCTCCTGATCATTGCCCACCACTGTTGCCACCACCTATGCTGCCTCCTCCAATGTTGAAGACTATTAGCTCTTGTCTCTCTTGAAATTGTTCAAGTATTAGCAATTTTGGTGGATTGGCCTTTCTGAGGAGCCTATGACAGCATGAGTACCAGCCCTCAACTGTAAGTAACATCTACCCTTGTCAGAATCAATTAATTGCCCTCCATTCTTTTGCCCCACACCTGAGAGGCTTCAAGGTAACAATAGCATCCCCTTTCAGCCAACAGTGAGCACAAATTTTTGACACCTAGAGACCAGATGGTGCATGAGGACTTTAAATTTCAAGACACAGTCCATGTTCATCTTCTGTTACAGAGCAATGCCTGACTGTTGGAGGGATATCCTGAACTCAGCATATGCCAAACTCACTGGTGATACACTTGTGCCATTGCCTTGGCCATCACCTCCACCAACACTACCCAATGTGGACATCTCACCAAGACACTATGGTTACACACCTGCAACAACACCCACCTCTGTAGTACTCCCCTCTCTTGCTTCACTTCTCAATCCAATCAACAAGCCCAAACCAAGCTATTGCCCCACCACCTCACTTGATCCTTCTCCACAACCCCAGAAGACCCAGACAGTGGCTACAGCTAAGAGATTCAGTCATTATGACAAGGAGAACATGAAGCTGAATACCACTAAGCATCCAAGCAAAACTACATTCACTAGCAGTGACCTTATTATGATTGTGTATATAGTTGTTGAAGATGTACTGTTTTATGTAATATATGGGTATAAGACATAGGTATGGGAGGATGTCTTGATGAAGCTTGTAAATAATGGGTTTCAACTGAAGGTAAAACCAGAAATCATTTGTCAGAAGGCTGAGGCTTTGGTGATGTATAAAAAGGTATGTTAGCTTTCATTCATTAGCTTCAAGCTCAATGTATTTATTCTTAGAACCCTGAGAGTCAAGATGATCATGTCAGAGCTATTGCTGCTGTCCTGGACTTGTTTAGGACAGATCAAATCACTATCACCACATTGCTCAAAGGGATGGAAACACAGTATGATGGTGTGAAGAACACTTCTGACACTAAGAAGGAGCAACTTTATAAGGTATGTCCTGGTGCTAGTGATACTTGGATACAGCTCACTGACTGGTTGCCAGAAACATGAGGAAGACCATGCTGGAGGCAAAGCAATTCATTATGCCTTCCTGACTATATTTGACTGCAAATGTCATCTTGCTGAAGATTATGACACTGAGGTTGAACCCACATTGAGCACCCTGACCAGATCTTCCTCTTCCATTGAAGGTCCAGAGTACCAGCACCACTCTAAACATCATTGAATGATGCAAGAATCCTCAAAGTCATCTGGGACTCCATGTAAAGCTCATGAAGATGAGGTGATCTGGCTTTTACAACAGGATGTTGAGATGTGTGTACAACAACATGCACAGCTCATTGCACATATGGAGGCCTCACAGAAGACCACAAATGAGGTCCTTAGTGTTATCCATCACTTGATAGAGAAAAATTGCTAGTGTTGTAGATAATGTTTCATCCCATTTCTTGTTTCCTAGATAGCTACTGTTCATTCTTGTGTCTGTGCTACTAATGAAAGTACTCTTCTAATGTTGGTGGCTCACAATTGAAGTATTGTGCCATCTGGTTAGGTCAGAGACAATTGTGAGTATTGGTAAGTAAGCATGCAACATGATAATGAAGTCCAAGTAGTGAAAGGAACACTTTGTGCTTCCACCATGCATTCAGGAATGGGAATAACTACACTACATCCCCAAATGCATGTTCTACCTCAATCCTTACAGAAGCCATAGCCTCATTCCACCTCTTTTTGGCTCATGTGTATACACCAATCCCTGAGTATGAGCTCAATAATTGGAGGCTGACCCCATATGCTGGATCACCAAATAGTTGAAGATACCATTCTCCTGGGAGTCTATTTTCATCAGTACCTGGCCATACTGCATGCTCTGTCACCCAATCTAAAAGACCAGATTGTGCAAGAAGGTAATTGTCATTATGATAGCCAGGTTCTGGCCCATAGAGATGACCAATCAAACCATTGGGAAGTGTGATGGCCTGATATTTCAGGGCATGGACCTTTTTGTATCCATTGTAGCCCTGTTGCTGATGTCTAATTGGGCAGCACATAGGACAGATAGTACAATCAATGAAACCCCAGACAGAAGATAAAGGAGCTCCTGCTTGGTGGATAGCATCTGCATATGGTGCTAATTTGTGCAGAGATAGGATATCAGCTTCGTTGAACTGGAGAAAATGACCCCATTGTTCATTGAGCCACATCACAAGCTCATTTATGGCTGACTGTGGTCTATTATACATGATTGCAAGGTCATTTTGATCCCCTGCAGACTTGAATTATGCTAATAGAAGCCCCAGTGCCTCAACAGGGTCAAAACAATAATGATGCTGTGTGATGAAGGGATCTGGGATATGCAAAACATGTGTGAGCTGCATGATTCCTTCAGCATAGAACCTATTTTTAACTTCTTAGATTCTTGAACCCAAGGGCTCTTTGTTGGCCAGGCTTACTGGAAGCAATACAGACAATCCCTTGGCTTCAAATGTTGGAGGCTCTCTGCAGAGATTCAAAAACCACTTTGTTGTAGCTGAGCATGCTCTCAATAACAATGATTCTCTTCAAATTCTATGGCAACCTCTTCTGCTATGAAGACTCTTTCCTCAAAAGAACCTGAATCATCCTGGTGCTGCATGATGAAAAGCCAATCTTGGGAAGCAAGCAGCCCAACAATGAGCAAAAGAAGCAGGATAACAGGAATGAATGGTTGCATATTTATGGTGGAAAGTATATATAAAGCTGAGCAATCTAATTACTGTCAGTGAATTAGGTCATCATAGGGTCTCTTGACCACATTTGGTTTAGCATGCTGTCATGTTGACCAGTGGAGCCATTAGTGTATTCCTTGAGATTCACATCATTTTCAGTGAAAATTAGGCTTTTTAGTGACAGCATATACACTCTAATACCTTGGCTTCTGGTTCAACAGAAGCCTCAGCTTTAAGGAATACACCAGGTTTTATTTAACCAAGGCTCTCTCCACCATTCACTGCATGTGTACTCTAGGTAATTCTGTCCATGGTCTCTTTCCTCTTCATAAGAGACTACTCTATTGATCCTGTGTGGTCCCCATAGCCACATATGGATTTCAACTCTAGTTCAATCACAACACAAGATACTGTAGACTTATCAAGTCCCTCCAATATATGCAACAACAAGCTGCCCTATGGATCACTGGCACATTCTGTACTACCCCTTCCAGCAGAGTTGAGGCTATTGCTGGCCTCATCCCAATTCAACTCCATCTCTTCAAACTAGTGAAGGGATGCTTGCTACATTTCCACATCCTTCCCCCCTCCTACCCACTTAAACTCCTCATGCATGATATTGACCCCCTGGAAGTGCATCATACCAAGTAGTACTCAACAGTGCTCAACTTCATTTCAGGTGCCCAGTTAGTCACAGATCAATTCCAGTGTCTACATCCTAGTGCCAAACTTGGCCAGCACTTGCTGGACTTGTTTAGTGATCAAATTAAGTTCATCAAGTGTCCTAACCCTTTGAAAGAAGGAGCTATGGCACTTCATATCACTAATGCCTCCCAAACACGGGACCTCTCTTTTTCTTCTCCTGTATCACTAGTTGTAGCTACTGACACTTTAGTTCCTTCTGACTCTTCTTTATCTGCTACCTCCTCTTTTCTTGTGTTTGATTCTTCCACTTCAGACATTCTTTCTTCCTCTGTCCACCCTTGTGGTGAAGTCTTATCATCTGATGCTGAATCATATGCTCTTCACTTAGCTCTCTTTCCTTCTATCTCTTTTGCCTCTTTTCAAAGTGTCTCATCCATTGTTGTCTTCACAGACTCCATTTCTTCTGCCAAAAAGTTATTTTCTTACAGCCTCCATAGTGCTCATCAGGACTCCATTGTAGTCACCCCCCTTCTTCACCAATGGCTCTCCTCCTCCTCCCCTTTAACCACATCCACTTTTGGTTGATTCCCTTGTCAGCTCAATAGTCTGTACATTTCCAAGTGCACCAACTTGCCAAATCTCTTCATCTCACAAATAACAGACACCAATCCACCTGCACATCCCTCAGGTTTGTTCACAATTACTATACCCAAAAATATCTTGCTCACTGGAGAACACTCATGGACAAACCCACATACTATGGCCACTCCTAGTTCCCTCTCCTCAATCCTACCAAATAACCTCTTGAGCCCAAATACACCAAGGGCAGAACTTGGCTCAACTCACCACTCAGCTGAGATGCTCAGCTATGCATGTGCTTCACCAGATGTATAACCAACCATGCATCCATTGGTGCCTTTTGACAGTGCTTCTTTCCAGGGCATCACATCATTTCTTGCCCCTGTGGTGAAGTGCTAGAACCCTGGGACCACATCCTCAACCAGTGTCCCCATTACACCTACCCAATTGGAGCCTGTGACAGCTTCTATTGGCTTATCAAATTCCTTAACCACTTTTACAGCTTAAACTGTTTTCAGTCATGAAAGCAGTATCTAGATTATAATACAATTGAGTTTTATGGCTAAAATAACAGACTATGAACCCACACTAGAAGAAGTCTCAACACCTTGTGAGGACCAATCCAGTAGTATAGTCTAGGCACCTAGATCAGGAAAACTGTACCAACTAGATGCATCTATATGCCATTAATTCAGTATTATTACTGAAGTCAGAATTATATTACTGAGGACTATTCATCAATCACATCCTTGCAAGGATCCTTTCTTGTGCAAGCAACACTAGGGATTATCTTGTTCAGTAGTATGCTTAGCTGCCACTATGTATCCAAAGACCTAGATCAGCTATGACCTTAACAGATGAAGTCTAAGTCAGGAGAGAGACTACCTAACTAAGGGATCAACATGTCATCTCAGTAGATGTGATTCACTGACCTCATGAGACACCAAACCAAGCAACTCATTAACAGTCAGTGATCCTAATCAGCTTAGTGAGAACATGGAGAATGAAGATTCATAATACTATCAAGTCAGGAATGATGAATTGTATTACACATACAGTAGACTTGGTCAGTGAAAGCTGATAATTATCATACACATGTACTTTACCAGTCCATGCATTCAGTAGAAATGCATATGCATCCACTACCAGAACACCCTATTGGGCAGAGAACAATGTAGATTATAAGTTATATGACTCTGTACTTGTACATGTAATCCTTTGTTGAGTCAGGACATTGTAACACTAGATTGTAATCACTCCCAACTTATAATATAAAATCCCCTTGTCAAGTCTGCATCGAGTATCTGTTTCCATGCTTACAATCTGCACATGTTTCTGAAAATCTGAAGATCCGATTCCAATCAAGTCCGACACTTTCCTGCCCCCTCCACTCGCATTTCCTCATCAGTATCCCCCGTCCCATTGTCCAAATGGGCGGATGCGCTCATGTGGTCGATTACGACCAATGCAACACGTGGTGTCCATTCGTACATCTATCAGCACTCCTGGAAATTGTTATCTTCATTCCCCGATGTCTACTTTACTTTCCGCTTTGCCTTATACTATGATTTGCATTTTTGTGTGTTCTCCATTTTTCCGTTTGTAGTTCCGATATGCAAATGTTCTTTACCTGTAAATCTGCTTCTTTTGTCTCCCAGTTTCTTAGTTAGTTATCTGTATCACTTTCTGACGCATACTTAAGTGTAACTACCTTGTATCTCGCTCCCCAATCAGAATATCGACTTCGTTTACCCTTCCTAACCTCCTGTTC